>SNQJ01S0013347.1:0-21139 GCA_010110895.2 Picea sitchensis | reverse complement strand
TCCGAGTCTTGTTTTTTCCACACGAGGGTCGGATAGTGACCATCGATCAACTATCTTTCTCTAGACCTGACCCAACTTTGGGGGCATCCACGGTCCCCATGATTGATAATCCTCAATCAGGTGTCGTTAACGTAGGATTTGGTTTGTGCCCATCCTTGATGGGTACCTTCGATTATCCACCTCCTCACAATGATGTTAAATTTATATCTAATCACCATAAGGTTGAGATTTTTCAAGTTTCGTCGTTCCGCACGACTTACTTTGAGGATCTTTGGATTCTTCCTTCCCCATCAGCCACGATGGATGAGACAGGGCACCCCAACATGTCCATGCCCTTGTCTACCGCTGAGGTAGTGTACTCCTTAGTCCAACAATCTTTAGCTAACCCTGATTCGACTTCTGCACAAGAGTTAGATACACTTCTAGGGCCTATTTGGGCTTAGGATTCTCTCGCTAATGTCGATTCGTTAGACTTAGTCTTCCCTTCTGATGAAGAAGTAATTGAAGCAATGACTAGTCCGGACAAACCTTGGGAAGATTTTCATCACAGATCATATTTTCTCCCAGAGTGAAGCTGAATTGAAGCAGGAGAATTCACCGTTACCATAACGGGAGATCAGCCATGTCCTATTAATCTCTTAGCTACGTAGGAAATTTATGCTGAGGGAAATATGGTGATTATCGCTGAAACTATACCCATCAACATCTCCCGAAACCCTGGCATCGTGGAGAATGTCTTCGTCGGAGTGGATTGCTCCCTCAAAGAAATTCAAATTAACACAGATCTTTTCAAAGAATTTCGTGACGTTTTTCCCTGGTCTTACAAAGAGATACCTGACATCGACCCACAAAGTGTTGATCATGGGCTACCTTTTTTGTTTTTCAAGCTCGCTTTGAGATCCAAAAGAAACATGTAGTGAGACTGTATTTATGCTTTTTGATATCGTCTGGATTAACTGAGAACAGTAACCATTATGGAGTCTTCTTTAAGCACTTTTTAGACTCCTTAAAGAAGAAAAGATTGTCGAGTGACCTTGTTTCTTCACACTCGTTAAATTGGTCCAGAGAACATTCCTTAAACAGGTCTCCTTTTAAGCCCTTTTCAGACCCTCTAAAGATGAAGCGATTGCCGAGCGATCTTGTGGCCTTTCACACTCGTTAAACTGAAATTTGAAGTCACGTCTGTCCGGTGGTAGTTTACCCCTTTTTTGGTCCGGACGGTCAATTGCATGAACAAAGGTATACTCTATCGAATTTTCGTTCTTTAGAAGAGTACTCTCAGGTATAATTTTATTCCTTTTTTGGGCCTGAGGGACTAAACTTATGAAAAATAAACCCACACGGAGTCCATAGTTAAGCTCTTTTCAAACTCCCTAAAATTGAAAAGATCGCCGAGTGACCTTATTCTTTCACACTCATTAAATTGGTCCAGAAGAATATTCCTGATGGAGTCCATAGTTAAGCTTTTTTCAGACTCCTTAAAAGTGAAAAAATAGCTGAGTGATCTTGTCCTTGTCACACTCGTTAAAATGGTTTTGAATCGACATCTAATCGGTGCTAGTTTATCCCTTTTTCGAACCGATTAGACTATCTTCGAAAAAGGTACCCCAACAAAGTCTCCTTTTATGCTTTTTCAGACTCTCTAAATATGAAAAACCACCGAGCTTACCCTCTCAGGGCTCGTTAAACTTACATCGAAGGACGTTACCATTGTGTGTTCTATCAATCGCATTTGCATACCTTATCCACCAGCCTTGTGACAGTTTTCTTCTGTGTCTTAACACCTTTGGCCACTGGAGGATTTTTCATGAGTATCATTTTACTAGAACATCAGTCTTGTCCTTGTGCCTTGAGCTTGTATGTTTGCAGTACTCATTCCTCCATTGTAACGTAATATTCCTTTATTCTTTTTTCAAAATTATCGAAAAGAACAAAAAAAAAGAAATCAAATATACCCCAAAAAGAGGATGGAAAAAGTATTTTTCTTTATTGGCAGCATAATGATTCGCCCTTGGATAAAGCACATCTGTCCATTTGATCATCAGAATATGGGATGTAGTACGACCTTAGGAAGACTTTCTCTCTATATAGAGTTGTGTCCTGCACCGTTTGGTTATTCTTCCAAACATATGGAGAGTTTGTGTTGCCTCCTGCTTCATAGAATTTTGATTAACATATATGCTGACTGAGTCTTATCACTTGTCATGCTATTTTCCAAGGGAATTTTGTCACTAAGCTTGAGTCAACCCCTCTGCAATATGTCTCTTGTCCGCATACTCGACCATCCTGAACGTCCAATCAAGTCCTTGTTTGAAATCACTGAAGCATTCAGTCCGATCATCAAGATTATCAAGTCCATAACCGATGAGCCATCAAAGACCTTTGGGTAGTGCAGACGTACACTCATATTACATTCCTACCCAAGTTTTAGAAGATTTTGAAGTTGTTGCTCGAGCTCTGAAGTCTAGCCATCAGGCCGAATCAGCTTCTGGAAGATGGATACTCTATATCTATATATTTCTGATTTCGAGATGTATCTCTGTTGTGTATTATTCATGGCTACTCTTTATAGTTATTTGATATGGATCTACAATGTATTTGATTGGTAGCCATGGTTCTATTTTATCCCGAGCATGGGTATGCCCACCTTGATGAGACATTTGTTATTTTGTAGATGGCACCTCCTGGTTCCTGATCCTTGGGCTCAATCGTTCGACACATCAGTAAAGATTGGTAATGTATTTCACCCATCAGATGCTCTTCTGACCTCACACATTAGGGGGCATCTGTTATAACCATAAATTGCACCACACATGCTTACATGACATCAGGCCAATTCATATCCCTTCTTTGCCAAAACTCTGTTGAACAACTCTTTGAAAATCCTTTTGTGTCAAGGCCCACACGCCCTAACCCATTACTGAATGCGTGTGCACGATGGCTGACTCATAACAACCCACATGTACCTAAGAAAGCATGGAAAAAGGAAAGTTTTCGACGGAACAAAAAGCTATGGGTCAATTAACTGAAACTTTTGGCCATGCATGGCCGAGGGTTCATCCAAAACCCTATCTCCTTCTAGCTTATAAAAGAAGGGGTAGGGGTACCATTTGGAAGAGGAAAAAATATAGCGAAGAAACTCTTCCCATTTACGTAATCCATTGTCCCAACCCTTTAGCCTTTTCTCATGCCAAAGGAGATTTAACGCAAAGCAGTTGAAGGACAGAAGAAGAGGAGCCCAGGATCAGGTTCAAGGAGCGGTGGCCAGTCTCAGCTTTTTTGTAAGTTGATTCACTTTCAGTAATAAAAAGAATACTTTTCCCATCCCAATGCATGAATTGTCTATGATTTGATTGATTTATGCTTGATTTCTAACCCTTGAGTATAGAAGTAGCATGCATGCATAGTTGTTGTTTGTCTTGAGTGCAGGTCATCTGTGGAAGGAGCAGTGCAAGAAAGTAATTAAAGCACAATGAAGGATCTACATCGAACGCCAGTAATAAGGTTGGTGGTCCTTTTCCATGCATTTACTGTGAAAAGGGGGTTTAAATTTTGGGTTGTAGGTAAAAAAGTAGTTTCTATTCGGTCAGAAACTGCATGGAAGTCTGACTCTAGTTTGCTAGTTCGTAGGGTGTTTTTCCTAACAACAAGTAGGGAACGAGTCATGTAGGCATGCATCATTCAAGTTCCTCAAGCCAACACATATTCTTATCCCCCCTTGTTTCTTCTCTTGAACTACCATTGGGCTTACCCATTCAGATTCCTCTACAGGTTCTATGATTACAACCTCCAACATCCTATCGATTTCAACTTTTAATTTTTTCTTGTATATTAGGTTTAGTTTGTATGGTCGTTGTCTGATCAGCCTAGCCTCAACTATGAGAGGTATCTTCCTTTCTCCTATCTCTCCTGCTATGCCTTTCATTTCTATGAATGTTATTTGGAACAGGTCACTGTACTCGCGTAACAACTTTGTTATGCTTTCCACTGTTTGCTCATCCCAGTAGTCTCCAATGTTGGCCATTTTGGGGTTCTCAGCTATCCCAATGTTGACTTTCTTCATCTTTACTGGTGCAACAATTATGTTTGATTCCAGATGGACCTTCCACTTCTCTCTCGCCTTCAACTTCCTCAATCTGAATATTGTGTAGCTCATCTTCATCTGGTGCTACTTCCTGCATGTGGTAACATGACAATAGTTCTTTTATTGTCTGTATGTTTTGTTGTTGTTATTCTGTCATGAGTTCAACTTCCGGTTCTTTAATGAATATCACCCTTCTGATTTGTTTAAGTGTTGCATCAATGTTGGGGTTCTCATTATCAAATGAGAAAGTGATTGTAAAGTTCTAATGTAATATTTTCTAGCTTGTAGTTCCTCTGTGCAGTTCCTGGTATGTATACTAATTTGCTGGGATGCCTTCTAATGTGTGAATAAAATGATGAGGCCATTCCTTTGGTGGTGTCATCCTCCAGAGTGTTTTGTACTTCTCCAATTGTTCTACTAGTGCCCCCTGTACATCATATTTATTCGATTGGTTTCTCCCCTATTCTACGCCAAATCTATTGCACAGTAACCACTCACATTGGTACCGGTCCTTGAATTTTTCTTTGTGTGCACACCACCATCTTGTAGGTGTTTCCTTGAGTTCTATATATAAGGATACAAGTTTCTGATTTTCTAACACTTCATCTTCATATCATGTTAAGAATGCTTCTAATTCATTCACCCCATGGAAGTTGGGAAGTTCCCTTATCTCTGTACCTACCCATCTTACTACACGGTCTATTCTTGCACATATTCTTGTGGAGACTTTGTATAACCTCTATTTCCAATTTTCTAATCTCGTATCTAAGTCTAACAAACATGAGGTCATGCTTCTCCAACTAAGTATCCCATCTGCATCCAGGTTCACATAATATTTTTCTCGCGCAATTGTTCTGTACAACTGGTTAATTTCCTCCAGGTCTAAGCAAGTAGGTTCTACAAACCTTTCCCCTTCTGATGGGTCCAATGGTGCAATGACTCTGTATTCTCCTGAATCGAAGGTCATCTTCCTCGTCTTCATGTTGATTATGGCCTAGTTGTCAAATTCCTAATCCAAACCAATAAATGATAGATAAGGTGTTGTGTCATCCACTATCTCTAATACTTCGAAGTCAGCTTTAGTACGCACTCCATCTAGATCTATTGTTACCCCTTTTAGTCTCCCAATCGGTAGAACTTTGTGTTGATTTGCTAGTTTCAGCTGAACCGATGAATATCCTAATGTGGGATCTCCCATACATTTCCATGTCTTCTTGGGTAATACATTGACTTTGGATCCTAAATCAAGTATAATATCTCCCATGTTAAAATCTCCAATGTTGGCATTCAGTCTAAATTCCCTGCTTGTTCTACTCCTTGTATGTAGATGAATGACTATTTTATGTAGATGATTGACTATTTTCTATTCTAGCATATTTTGTAATATTTTAATAGATGATGGATCATTTAGTAGTTTCACACATGATTTCAAAAACCCTTTAATTGTACTTACTTGTCCCCAGGGTTGTGTTTCTTTGGTGTGATCCAACGATGGAAGCATCTCATACGATGGTACTTCCTTATTATACTGCATAGTTGATGTCGATGCAATGTCTGGCTTTAGGAATTGTTATCTGGATTGCTTGAATATCTCTTTCTCGTTCTGCATATCAAATTGCTTCCTTGGTTTGAAATTCTTCTTCACCCATTGGTGTTGTGATGGCTCTTATCTTATGGCATTGTTTCCTGTTTTAGCTCCTCCCCGTGTAACTATGTTGATGTTTCTTCCTTCATCCATCGCTTCTGTTCAAATGCACTGAACATTATGATTGTTTTGATTCCTCTTCTTTTGGATCTTCCCTAATAGTGTCAGACATTCTTCCATCTCATGATCTGATGCATGAAAATACATACAGGTTGCTGGTGGAAGTGGACATTCTCTTTCATAATGTCCTAGTTGTTGACAGTTATGCCATACCATTGATCCTCTACCTCTTCCAAATCCTCCTCTTTCTCTTCCTCCACCTATGTATCCAACTTGATCCCCTTGCGACATGTTATACTAGGGCACCTGGTTATACTGTGTGGTGTTATAGTGTGGTTGTGCGATATTGTACTGTGGATGCGCAGTGTTATATTGTTGTTGCACAGTGTTATATTGTTGATGTGCAGTGTTATATGGGGCTAGTACTTGGTTAAACTAAGGTGTGGCTTGCTCGGTCATCATTTTGGCATGCTCCCTGTATGAATATAATGTTCTTTCCCTCATAAGGTCCATGGTTATGCAATCTTTGTCATCATGGCCTACTGACTTGCAAAAGTTGAAATACGAGCTCTTCGGTATTGTCTGGTACTTTTGCATCATTGGATAGTGGTATGGATCATGACCCTGTTTCTTACATATCTCAAACCATAGTCCTCTTATTGGCAATGGGTTTGACATTCCTTCTACCATGTACTTCCTGTTGTCTTCCTTCTCCCAAAATTTGGTTCTCTAAATGGTGGTGTTCTTCTTGGTGTGTTAGTCACACATGGGTTTATGGGTTCCACACTAATACTAATATGGATAGGATTTATGCCTTCTATTCCCACTCTTGGACCTCTCATCTTCCTCTTATATGTTGCGCACAGGATTTCCTCAATCTACTCCACAGCCCAAAGATCCTCTACCTCCTCTTCATCACTTTCCAATCCTTCCCTCATGGCTATGACTCTCTTCTTGGTGTTTACCTTATATTGGTAGGGTACTCAATTGCACATCTTTCTAGCTATTTCCATGATCTGCTTGATCTGGTCTTCCTCCATCATAATTGGGTCCAACACCTCCTCCTTCTTTCCTTTATCCTCTTCTCCTTCCATTTCTCCCTCTCATGTCAGTGCTTCTCCCTTCCCCCATGCACATAGGGAAGTTTAATTTTTTGACTCCATTGTCATTACACCTTTGTTATATAGAAATATATTAATGGAATTATATAGAAATATAGTGTACCTACCTCGAGGTTCCTTTAATAAGTCTTGTTCAACTGCGTTGTAAGACTTCGTTGTATCTACTGCAAACTCCATGATAAATCCAACAACAATGATGTCTAACCAGAAATCTACTGTGTGCGTAAACTTATTATCAACTCGTTGTAGTTGCACGATGTCTTTAGGTTTCCACTCTAGTTTTCTGATCTGATTTGTAGGATGGTTTTCTTTCAATCTTTTGATCCACTCCTGCAATATGTGTGGGAAATCACATAAAAAGACTTCATGCAAGTCACTGAATACGTACTTGTCCAGATATTTTCACGGTGTTAACTTTGGATTTCTATTATCTTTCTGCGCAAACTCCAACTCCTTTGTTTTCAAACAACTTTCTATCTTTGCCTTCGTGGGATTCCATGGTCTCAACATCCCCTTTTAGATTCTCATGCTATTCAAAGTATTTTTATCCATTCTAACATTCTTCTAACGCGTCTTCCACAAATCTCATATACTCAAACCCATTGTTTTTCCAGCCAATCGACAACATAACCATTTGTTGGCTTGATATACTCTTCTACTGGTCTAGGAGATTCCTTTATGGTCTATCATGATTCTACAATACCATCCTAGATATACCCCGGTTCATATTTGATAAGCTTCCCAACAAAATCCCTTTAAACTATCGGCCCCTTTGGTAAGCCAGAAGGCAACGCATCACATAGAGTGCACTGTGCAGTCTCACCCGAGATAGATCTATGGGTGGCTGCAATACTCAGGTATTTGCAACTAGGGAATGAGTGGATATCTGTGGTTGTTCTCTGTAATCATTATTCATCCAGTCTAACATCTAACCATAATTGTCATTCTGTGCATGCATGTGGGATACCGTATCTACTTAGTTACTTCATTTATCTAACATTCATCAATTAATCAGACATAAAGACACATACATTTGTTCACATAACACAGGTTTTATCGTGGTTCACCCTCTCCTGGGATATGTCCACAAAGATATGAATCTCAATCTTTTATTATAGTTCAGAAATATATCACGTCACACGTGGTTACAATCTTAGTTCTCCCCCTTTTACACAGGCTCCTTGATCCCTGCAAGGATGAATAGATCGTACCAGGCTCCTCATCCTACGATCTAACCCTCGGGATCGAGTCGCTCACTCCTTCCCTAGATCACCGGCTTAATGACTCATACAGTTCTTACAACTCTCTCTCTCTTTCTGTCTCTCCGTGTGTGTCCTCTCTATCGGTCTCTCTTATCTGTCACCTAATTACTACTTATTTATATCCTTGGCTCACCAACCATTACAATGCATTACAAAAACCCTAACCCTAGCGTCGTTATGTCTTCCTTGCATGCACACTTCACCTGCTTGTCTTACACGTGTTTCTTTTCCTTCCAACTATCTTTTCCCTCTTGCATGCTTTTCCTCTAAAACTAGCCTTTCTTCCTGGCTAGGCCTGCATCCAACATAACTTCTTCTAGAAATAATTCATCTCACTGTTCCATTTGACACACCCTCCTTATGGCAGCTACCATGCCATAAGCATCCTTGAGTTGCCTCTTCCTTGTTGCACTCACCTTTCTAGGCTCATGCATCCCTTCACTGATACGTAGTCCAACAATGATCCATCTTGGAAAGGATTTCACACACAAGGACAACGCTACCCCATTACCAGAAACCCACTAAGGTTCTACAATTATAGGGATTTAGTGTTCTCAACAGTAGCTGTTCTTTCCCAACATTCCAACTTTAATCAATATTGTCTCATCTACATCACACACATGCAGTTATCATGAGAGAACATAAAATAATTCATTTAGAAATCAAACGTATTTCATAAGTAATTCAACTTTTCCCCAAAATATGAAATTCTATTTCATAATTTTTCATTGTTGTTGCAAAAATAGGATGCAATCTTCCTTCTGGATTTCAGCAAGCACCATGCGGAATAACATTTTTCCTACAATGCTTCTATCTTGCATTCAACCAACAAATTGTTAGTATTTCCTATACATCATACTCTCATTGCAATGTGTACAAAAACCTTATGAAGTGTTCTTATAATTGTCTATAACTAACAATTCAATCATAACTACAAAACAATTTATTAGATAGAATGAATTATCATTCTAAGCATACGCATGTTCGTAATTAATATCTGTAGGTTCATTACTTCTTTTTCTGAACAAAAACATTTCTTGTAGTCAATGCTCATGTGACTACTTGACTTGCAACTTTCCTGTTGCAATGTCTAACAACTCCTGAAATGTTCTCAACTCCATGAGTTAGAAGAATTTCAGTGGTTAGTATAATTATTTCCATGCAATAATATACATGCATGCACTCACAAAACACATTTAGCAAATGCATTTAAGTATACAATTCTATCATGTATGAGTGCAACTTTGCCACTTACTAGGAATGAGTGCAACTCTCCATGCATATCTATTCAATGCACCTTTGCATTTATTTTCAGAATGATCCTTATCTAATTCATGTATCTCACCATCCATAAATTGGAAATCTGGCCAATGTCTTGACACATTCTCCACATTCTTCCCATTGTCTTCTAGATTATTTGGATGCCTTCCTTTTCGACCTGAACACTACACCAAGTATATAATTCTGTGGTGTGCATTAGTGTTAGCAAAAAGGTTGCATTCCAAGTTTTATTTAAAGGTAGGAATCTCATTGGGTATTTGTGTGGTACGTAACCTTTCTATATCCATAATTTTCCATATCCAACCATGTCCTGGTCTCACACATTACTAGATTTCCTGGCATCCATTCCTATAACAAGTTCTTATCTTTTATTTCTTTGGTTATTACCTCATAACCAAATTAACATGACATGCTACTATGTCAGTGTGTGCATTCATAAGTTAAGAATATTTGATAACTATAACAAGCATCTAGACTTTACCACACCTAGTGGTATCTTATTCATGTTAATGCATTTAAATAATACCATACCGTGTATTATAAAATTCTATCTCGGGAAATTCTCACCTAAATTCCCCTTCGGCAATTATGAAACATAATTTCAAAATAAATACTTACCTGCATAGCTTCCATTAAATAAATTTGATGTTACTTGATTAGCTAATAACAGTAGAAGCTCTCATGCCTCTTTATCAATCTTATAATCAACATTCCAACTTTTTGTTGCTTCCTTCCATATACAACAACATCAACAAAAACACTTGCAAACATGCAAGAATCCCCCCTTTCTTTGTATGGTTGTCCAATAAGCCATAATATAATTGTTGCTATAGCAATCATAACAACCACTTTATTCATGTATCACTTTTCTTTGTTGATCCCAGAAGTCTTCAATTCTTCCTGGATTCCTGAATCTTCTTGTTCTCTCATTGTAATCACTATACATGCTTATTTCTATCCTGAGCACTTTCTAGACAAATCACTCTTGGCTACCTTTGCATTTCCAGCCAAACACTAATGTTGATATTAACCTTCATCATTAATTTATTTCCTGGATCCAACTAATCCAACTCATACTTGGATGAATTACAATTCCAAACATGTTGTCTTATAGACTTTGGGTCTTCGACATCCAGTTACTTTTTGGATGAAACTACTTCAACCCCTTCCTGACTAAATACTTTAGTATTTGAGTTTTCTTGTACCCTTCTCTTCTCTTTTCCAAATATCCTCAAACTTGACTTGCATAGATAATCTCTAGCATAATGTAAGGATGCACATTTGCCTCCTTCACTAGCTGCATAGAATTAATTAAAAGTACTTAATATTGATTTTAATTTACCATCGTAATTTCAAGTGATACCTCCACCCCCTGGGAATTTCACTCATGGATCTATGCCACTTGAGATGGATTCTTGTTAGGCACCATCTCTTTTTGCATTCAAAACCATGCGTAGAACCATTTTCTTCTTCATGGTTCCTTATTAATTTCTCTTTATAAATTCATTTCACTTTTAACTTATTCCCGACTTGATATCTCCATGCTATTGTGGAAATACCTTCAACACCTTTGGAATGAATCAACAATCCTCTTCTATTCTTGTTGTCCCTCAAGGAGTGTTGTCATGCATTCCTATTATCTTTATATCTACCTTATGGTCTCTTCTTCCACTATCTTAGGATGTTCAAGGAATTGACTCCATCCAGGAATCTTTCCTTGTCTACTTTGCATACTTGCAACCACATATTATGTTGATATTAATTTCCATCATTCCCTTATTACTTGGATCCCTCTGATCCAACTCCTACATGACCCAATTATATTTCCAGTCATGTTATTTGAGTAACCTTGGATATTTAACACCAATTTCTTTCTTGAAGCAATTGATTTCGCCTTTTCTTGACTGATTATATCAACACTTGGATTTGCTTGAATAATTATTACTTTCTTATGTCTTGACTCATCTGGTTTCAATATTACATGCATAATCAAATTCTATCATGTCATAATGATGCCCTTCATACCATGCTTCCACTACTCACTCTGATAACAATAATGGGGTTGCTATCTCCAAACTGTAGGACTGATCTTTGGAGATGCTGTCACTCACTCCATGCATACACTCTATCTTTCTGTATCAGAAAAATAACATCATGATATATCGATCTATATAAACTAGGTATTCCCACTATGTACTTCTTTATCTTAACATTCTTCTGTCCTAACCTTCGATCCTATTGTGGAATATTCTTGACGTAACATTATGTCCTCAAGTTCCTTTGTTCCTTCTTGATATTAGGTACAAACTCTTTTGTATCCATAAAACCTTACTTATTCCCATGTTTGGAATCTCCATATGAACCTATGTCTCATGCATTATCATGTATTGCATATGGATTTCCCCACCTATCATTCACATTTGATGTGCAAAAATTGTCACTTTGAATGTCTTCCCCGAACAAGAATTTCATTAGGGTTTTCCAAGCTACTTATTGAACCCAACATATGATCCAATAACTTCTTAAAGATATCAAATGTAACATGAAGACCTATCTTTGTCTGCCTTTCTTCTATCTGTAAACATCTCTAGCCTTTTTTTTTTGTTTTAAATGTAATCATTACATCCAAAAACATGCATACAACAAATAATGTTAGCTAGAACCATAATATACCATTTGGGTAATATATGCACAATTTTCCTTTTATGGTCACCAACACTCTTCTTTCTGACTTCTTTTTATCTAATATGCTCAATCCTTAATTATGGTTGAATACCTAGAATCCTCTTTCCAAGTCCTTTCCAATGAATGCTTCCTTGCTCAATTATGAGTCCTGAGATGAAAGTTATGGACAATTGAAAATTGTCTTTTCTGTGATGTAATCTTTGTACAACCGTTCTCCTTTCTCAGAGCCAAATTGGATCTTGGACCCTTGTTGGATCCTATCATAAGGTTCATAGGATTTATTACTTCTTTAGGTGCAGGTTCGAACAAATCAAAACCCCATGGGCTCCCTTTCTAAGCCCCTTTTGTTTTTCCTTACAAAAAAAAAACATTGGGGCACTAGCCCTTTTTTCTTTGGCCCCTAATTGAATGTGAACACAGACTATGACCAAGCCCTAACTGATATGTTCTTATCTGGAGCTTCAAAACTTCTAGGCTCCAGAACTTTGGGTTTCGTAGGTTTTTCCTTCACCATCCAATATTTCCTCCAAGTGCCAAAGTGCCGAACTCCTGGAGGGTACTTCTTCGGAGCTTCAGGGCTTCTGACTATAGCATCCATTATTTCCTCTAAACGTTGAACCAACAAATTTCTTCGGATCTTCACGCTTTAGAGGTTTACCTTCATCTTATCATGCTTCCCCTGAATTGACGAACTCCCTGAGTCTCGTCAGTATGCATGCACCAGGGGGTGCTACATGGCAGAATTAAGGAGAGAACACGTAGCTCAATCCAATGGATGACACATGTCATGTTTTAACTAGTATGAATGGAATGTGAAAAACATGAACTAGGTTGACACGTGGTATTTGAAAAGTGAGTCCACTTCACCTATTGGGATAGGGGCATACCTAGGGTTCAACGCTACAACAACACACAAACAAAACCCTAACTACCAGCCCTTTCAACAACACCTGCAAAGCAGATGAAGTCTCACCCGAGGTAGAGGCAGGGGTGGTTGTAGGACTCAAGTGTCTGCATCCTTAGCTGGGACACAAATCTATGACTATACAGCTTAATAGACCACTTAGCACCGTCAGATTCACCATAGACAATCAATAACCACTTCCCTGGTAAGATAGGTCTTCACAATATCCACACTAATATACTATATTAATCACTTAGCATCAATAAATAGGTCAGATATAACTAATCAAGCACTGAGCATATTCATGTATATCGGATCTAAAATTCTACACATCATTAGCACTGATCATAAACAGATCTATCTAATCATCTCAAAGCACTTAGAAAAAGGAGACATAAACACATAAACACAGGCACAAAGCAAGCTAACACAGTGTTTATGTGGTTCACCCCCACCCTGGGGCTATGTGCACCAACTCTTCTTATTTATTGTCTTTGGTCAATTGGTTACAAGAAAAGAGCCTAAAAAACCCTTACTCCACATAGGACAAAAGATATGTGCAGCTCGCTAGATCCTTCTTCCTTGTGTCATAGCACAAAGCCTTATATAGTCTTGCACAAGGACTAGCACTGAGCTCTGCAAGTCTACACAGAATGCATAAAACCTTGATCACATAGATCCAACTCTTGGCACTTAGCCTACATCTCATAGATATATTATTCGATTCCTTCTTACATTGCCTATCCTTCTATTTATACATACAAAATAGGCCTAAACACGGGTAAACCCATGGGCCTACATCCCAATCCCATTACATATTCCCAAAAACCAAAAAAGGGGCCCAAAAGGGGGTCAAGATCCCGTGATCTCTGCTTCGTCTTGTTCTCTTCCTTTGACAGGGTGTCGAAGTTCCAAAATAGGTCAACATGACCAAGAAACTTCCAACACTTGGTCAAGGGCCAACAAGCCCCCAACACTCACCTGTGACTCGTCCCGAATCACTCTGGTCTGAGAAATTCTTCCTGGAACGCCTCAAGCTTGGCCCGAGCTACTTCAACTTGCTACTTTGGTGAACTCCAGGATCACTGCATCATTTACTAGTCCTTCCAGATATTGTTCTTATATGAGGACGACTTGTTCTAGCTCTGCTCCTTGGCTCTCAATCTCAAAAAACAACAGGTATGCATTATCTTGCACAGGTTGGATTTGTTGAGTGACTTCCATCATTTTTCTTTGAAGCATATAAACCTGCTACTGAGCTATGTGTTGTTCATGATATCTCTTCATTCTATCTACTGCTGACAGGGCCTTCAGCTGCACCTGTAGTATATCCGCATGTTGTTTTGCTTCCTGGAGCTGCGACTCTAGCACCTGTAATTCTGGATTCTCTGTAAGGTTTTCATATGTTTGGGTGCTCTGGTTACTTAGCTACTTGCACTCCAAGGCAAGAGATTTTAATCTGTCAACTGCACCGCGGGCAGTTGCTTCCGTTTGGTCTCGTACATCTTGAGGGGTCTCGAGCACAGTGTGGAGCTCCAAGTCTTCTATGCGCTGCTGGAGCCACTGGATTACTTCTTCGAGTTGTGCCACCTACTGTGGAACTCGTTCTTTGGCCTTTACTTCGATGACTGTCACAGAGTGAAGTTCTCTGTGAACCCTTTCCTGTACTTCGAGTTGATTTGCGAGAAACTGCTCCATTTCTGTATGCATCTAGGATTTTTCTTCATCAAACTTCACTTGCATAGCCAACTTCTCTCGTTCTGCATTACTACATTGTTTTAGCAGATCTCCCCATCCTTGTGTCAAAGCCTGGGTGGCTTGCATGGTGTCCTCCTGTGCTCGTCGACGGTGAGCTTTGACTGTATCAACGATCCGTGGAGTTGAGCTGGCTCATATCCCATTCCTGGTGTTCCTGCTGATAGAGGCACGATAAAATATACGTGGCTGGACTGTAGTGCCTGCTTCACTTCTTGAAGTTCAAACTTGATCTGACTAAACACCTCTTCCTGCTTGGCTTCCTGCTTCCATACTATCTCTAGCGAAGCATTGTTTAGTGTAGTGATGATGAAGTTGAAGTCATTTGAGGTTAGGGTGGTGTCAAATTTAGTCTTGGTTGCCTTCACTTTATTTCAGGATGTATTTTTCGATGGGGAAACCTTCCTTTTCTTGGATGGGTCCTCCTCGTCTCTAGGTGGTGTGACCTCACCTTCCTTCCATTTGACTTCGGTGCCATCTATCTCTCCGCCATCACCTCCTTACTCAGGTGAGATAGAAGCAATCTTCACCGAGGTACTGTTGACATCTTGGACGTCCTCAGTTTTCTTCATCTTGCTGGTTCTAGGTATGTCATGAGTGGTTTTTGGACTATCTACATCGGACATCTCCGCAAGGTTCAC
The DNA here is from genome assembly GCA_010110895.2 of Picea sitchensis. Lineage (NCBI taxonomy): Eukaryota > Viridiplantae > Streptophyta > Pinopsida > Pinales > Pinaceae > Picea > Picea sitchensis. Next base: position 5,701 of record SNQJ01S0013347.1, on the reverse strand, counting down.
TAAAACAAGGAGGTCCGCCGACCACTCCTTGGTGATTTCTTCCAAGTCATCCTCTGTCAGCTTGTAGTATGATTGTAGTTATTGTTTATGCTCATCAACGCATCCTATGATATAGATGAAATGGCAATTCGCATTGAATTTCATCAATGGTGTGAACCTGTGGAGTGTGTTCGGGGTTATACGAGGCGTAGACTAGATTGTGGTCTTTAGTTGGTTGTAATAAGTGTGGAAGATGACATTGGATTGCCACTGCTTGTTCATGTCACTGGAGTACCACAACGTACTAAAATTCGTGTCCAGTGGTTTAAAGGGCTCGATGTCCAGGAAGGTTGCACCTTTCGACATCTCCCATGCGATGAAAGCAATTAGGATGAGAAGCCAACTGAAGTTGAACTCATACCCTTGGTCCTGCATTTCTCTACAGTCTAGTTCTAACTGGTTCACCAAGTATTTGGCCCAATTCATATGTAGGCCTTTTGCTCACTTCCTTGCGAGGTCGACTACAAATCCAGTCATTTGGGTGGGTCGGTTCTTGCACGCTAATTTCCCAGCAATTAGTTGACAGGAAAGGCACACTGTGTCGCTCTGGATAGAGGATACCTTGTAGCCTTGCATGCCCTTCTCTACATCTCTGTATGTATCCTTTATCCTCTGGGCGAGAGCATGATCTGTGGTCTTTCCAAGGTATAAATCTTGTGGGTTGGGGCCTTGCATGATTATTCCTATGATCCGATTGATAAATATCGGATCCACTGTGATGCGTCGGTTCAACCATAAATATCTGCCATGGTAGCAGGATAGCAACAACTTGATGCATGGGTTTAGCTCCTGGTGTCATCTGAAGTGCAGAATATTTATAACATTTAGTAGGGTGGACTACGCAAGGTTTTGGGTCCATGACTGAGAGATAACCTTTGAGTTCTTTCCTTTTGTTCTCGTCAGATAATGATGAGGGGAGAGCATATTGTAAACCTTCCTATCGCTGAGGTTGAAGTCACTAAACTTCAACGCAGTGAGCTTATCCTAGTCAGCATGAACTGCACGCACCCCTTTCAAAAGGTATGCCACGATCAAAGCATACTCGAATTCTTGGGGTACACTGTCATGATTGATGGCTCCACTCAGAGGTGGTAGACAAGCAGGTAAAATGCTCGAAATCAGCTTGGCATTCGCAATATCGTCTCTATGCTTAGTTCACTTCTCATCGATTGGCTGCGATGGACCAACTCGAGCAGTGGATGGGGATACTTTCCTGGCTCTGGTGGATGAGGCCTGGATACCTTCAGACATCGACATGACTCTACCAACCATTAAATCAATGAGTACTTCTGTCACTGACTCTTCAATGATGGTGAGCTTGTCGGACATACGCACTCAGATTTTAAAATTATCGGGGTCACGATAGACTTAGAGACTATAATGGAATAGTAGCAAGGCTGCAATGATGACTGTATGCAATTTGATCAGTCTGCGGGCTTTGAATTCTTAGTTTAGAAAAAGTGTTCTCCATGCATGGCGTGACAGAATAAGTAGTCAACTCGGAATGGTTCGCTTGCAATGGTTATGAGCCTCCATTAACTCTTGTTCGATCAGTTATGATGTGGTCTAACGATCTGGTGTTGAGCTATGAATGTTTTTCGATCCATTTGGAGTGGCAGTCAAACAGAGATATCGGCCCCAATGACAATGTTGCTTCATTATGGAGAAGTGTCCTATGTCATTTTTTTGATATCCCAACAAAGCTCCAATTCTGCAAATTTTCTTTCTGCGAATTTCCCTCTGGCACCTTCTGTAGTTTTTCAATATTAGCCCTCTTCTTGCTTAGCTTTCTAGCCTTCTTTCCAGTGAGCTTTGACTCAGTGTGTCTTTTTCCATTCTGATTCTTATCTTCATTTAACATAGTCACTACGTGATGTTGAGAATCTTTCAGGGGTAACACCTCTTCTGTATCTAGAGTAAGTACTTCAGTTTTCTATGGGTATTCTAGTGGTCTTGTAGCTTCAACATTAGAGTCTCTAGGGTCAAATAGATTCGATCTGTTCTCCTGTTCTTTAATCAATTGAACGATTATTTTGGTCATGAAATATTTTAAATGTTGTTTATTTTGATCCAAGGATTCTTCTTCTTCCTTTAGTCTGGCTTGATCTCTTCCAATCCATGTTTCCCTAGTAACATGGTAAATGGGGCGTTGTCTTCAATAAATTTAATAATCTCAAAATATTCCTTTGTCAAAGTTCCATTGACGGTCATAGGTATCTGAGTGAGCTTCCCACATAAACTTATCAGATTCCCTCTGAATAGTCCTATTCATCCTAATGAAGGGATCATAGCAGGCTTCCCTATAGCTTCCCAATTTCTTTGTGGCATAATATTCACTTATGTCTCTTCATCAAGAACATAGTCAATGTCGAAGTCCCCTATTCTTGGTTCAATGCATTCTTTTTCTTTGAAACTCTCTAATAATCTGACATGTCGGTGGTCATTCATGGTTTCTCTCATTTGTAGCAATAGTTTCTCTGATTCTTGCTGGAGTTCTGCCTTTTCTGGATCTTCCTTAGGGTTTTCTTGATTCAAATTCATTCCTTCAAGCTTAGCGATCATTCTAGGGAAATCCAACACTTCATGGTCCATAACCTTACAGCAAAGGAAACTAGGTCTTCATCCAGGGAATTCCTTAGCATTATGTCTTGGTCTTCTGCAATTGTAACAGAGGGTCAATCCTCTCTTTCTTCTAAATGAATATTGTGCGCTAGGATCATAGGAGTTAACCTATAAAAATTCTTTCTAGGATCTTGCATCCATTTGTTAGTCCAAACATTCTTTCTATGGATAGGTATAACATATCTTTCATTATTCTTATTAGATCTATTCATATCAAATATTCTTTCATCTATCAGTGCCCTAGTTTTTAAGCTAGGACAGAATCTATCAAACATACCTTGATCCATACTCTAGAAACAAAAATTTCCACTTATCTTACTTTTACAGAGCACAAATATTTCAGATCTATAACTTTTAACTATTCTTACCTTTATCAGAGCATAGAGCTTACAGATCTTACCTCTTCTAATCAGAGCTTCTCACTTTTACCTTTCTTAGAGCACAAAGATTTCAAATCTTGCTTCTTTTCTTCATATCTGACCTCCTTTCTTCAGATTAGGCTTCCTTATTTAAGATCCAACCTCTTTTCTTTATCATAGAGCTTCATAGATCAGTAGAAAACTGTGCACTAGGGAAACAGATCTACGTACGAAGCTTTCACAGTTTCAAGTCATATTTTCGCACAAAGCTTCTACACTCGGAGCTTTCTATTTTCTTCAGTTCCCAACAGTCATAGTTTCAGGGTCCTGGCAATGGAACCATTTGTTGGGACAAGAGTAGAACCAAGGTTCAACGCTACAACAATGCACCAAAAAAACCCTAATTACTAGCCCTTTCGGCAACACCTGCGAAGAAGATGAAGTCTCACCCAAGGTAGAGGCAGGGGTGGTTGTAGGACTCAAGTGTATGTAACCTTAGCTAGGACACAGATCTATGACTATATAGCTTAATAGAGAACTTAACACTGTCACCTCCACCATATACAATCAATAAGCGCTTCGCTAGAAAGACAGGGCTTCACAATATCCCCACTAATCTACTGTATTAAGCACTTAGCATCAATAAATAGGTCAGATCTAACTGATCAAGCACTGAGCATATTCATGTATATCAGATCTAAAACTATACACATCCTTAGCACTGAGCATAAACAGATCTATCTAATCATCTCAAAGTGCTTAGAAAAAGGAGACATAAACACATAAAGATAGGCACAAAGTAAGCTAACACAGTGTTTACGTTGTTCAACCCCACCCTGGGGCTATGTCCACCAACTCTTCTTCTTTATTGTCTTCGGTCAATCGGTTACAAGCACATAGCCTCAAAAACCCTTACTCCGCATAGGACAAAAGATCTGCGCAACTCACTAGATCCTTCTTCCTTGCATTATAGCACAAATCCTTCTATAGTCTCGCACAAGGACTTGCACTGAGCTCTGCAAGTCTACACAGAATGCACAAAACCTTGATCACACAGATCCAACTCTTGGCACTTAGCCTACATCACACAGATATATTATTAGACTCCTTCTTACATTTCCTATCCTTCTATTTATACATACAAAATAGGCCTAAACATGGGTAAACCCATGGGATGACATCCCAATCCCATTACATATTCCCAAAAACCCAAAAAGGGGCCCAAAAGGGGGCCGAGATCCCGTAATTTCAAGTGATACTTCCACCCCTTGGGAATTTCACTCATAGCTCTATGCCACTTGAGATGGATTCTTATCAGGCACCATCTCTTTTTGCATTCAAAACCATGCATAGAGCCATTTTCTTCTTCATGGTTCCTTATTGATTTCTCTTTATAAATTCATTTCACTTTTAACATATTCCCGACTTGATATCTCCATGCTATTGTGGAAATACCTTCAACACCTTTGGAATGCATAAAAAATCCTCTTCTATTCTTGTTTTCCCTCCACGAGTATTGTCATGCATTCCTATTAGCTTGATATCTACCTCATGATCTCTTCTTCCACTATCTGAGGATGTTAAAGGAATTGACTCCATCCAAGAATCTTTCCTTGTCTACTTTGCATACTTGCAACCACATATTATGATGATATTAATTTCCATCATTCCCTTATTACATGGATCCCTTTGATCCAACTCTTACATGACCCAATTGTATTTTCAGTCATGTTCTTTGAGTAAACTTGGATATTTAACACCAATTGCTTTCTTGAAGCAATTGATTTAGCCTTTTCTTGACTGATTATATCAACACTTGGATTTGCTTGAAGAATTATTACTTTCTTATGTATTGACCCATCTGGTTTCAATATGACATGCATAATCAACTTCTATCATGTCATAATGATTCCCTTCATACCATGCTTCCATTGCTCACTCTGATAGCAATAATGGGGTTGCTATCTCCAAACTGTAGGACCGATCTTTGGAGATGTTGTCACTCACTGCATGCATACACTCTATCTTTCTGTATCAAAAAAATAACATCATGATATATCAATCTATATAAATTAGGTATGCCAACTATGTACTTATTTATCTTAACATTCTTCAGTTCTAACCTTCGATCCTCTTGTGGAATATTCTTGATGTAACATTATGTCCTCAAGTTCCTCTAATCCTTCTTGATATCAGGTACAAAATCTTTTGTATCCATAAAAACTTCCTTATTCCCATGTTTGGCATCTCCATATGAACCTATGTCTCATGTATTATCATGTATTGCATATGGATTTCTGATCCAAGTGGATATCGGTGGCCACCCATCTTCTCCAACTGGCCCAAAACATGTTTTTGGCAATTTTGGTAATTTACTATTTTTAGCAATTTTTAACTTCCGGGGCCATTTTGAGGACTTAAACGATGTTTTTTGAGAAAACAGGGAGCAACATGGATCGTAGATCGATGTTTCTCACCCAAAATTTGTAGTTCTCGGATAGATCTTTCCAACAAGCTATTGAGCTATTTTTACATCTAACTGCATATAAATCTCTTCCTCCAAATCCCCATGGAGAAAAGTTGTTTTTACATCTAACTGTTCAAGATGCAAATCTTCTACTGCCACAAGACTTAAAATAGTCCTAATTGAAGTCATTTTAACAACAGGAGAAAATATTTCA
>SNQJ01S0013346.1:139030-149788 GCA_010110895.2 Picea sitchensis | reverse complement strand
GTTTCAACAGTCCTTTCTGCCAGTTGTCTTCTTAACTCCCTGTTTTCTTGATAAATTTCGGCAATAGCGTGTTGCGCTTGCTTCAATTGTTGCGACAACTCCTGAACATTCACGTTTTCATCACTTGACTTCCTCTGCCTTTCATCAATTCCCTTGCTTGCACCTTCAACAGGCTCTAGCCGAATGGCACGCATGAGTAATCTCTTGGCAGCAAACTTGGTGCGCGGCTTACTCGGAGCTTGGATCTCCTCAGTTTTATTAGTCAACCTTGGCCTGCCTCTTTTCCGAGGTGTTGGTTGGTGGGACGACGAGTCTTCTATTTCCTTTCCCTTTCCTTTTCCCGTGACATCTTCCTTTCTCGCCCCTGCTCTATGGAATGTTGTTTCCCTCGCAGATAGAGGAATGTCTCCTTGGGGGTCTCTGGGGATGTCAGCCGAGATCAGAAATGAGTCTCAGTCCTTGTTCAAATGTCTCAATTCTTCGACCACTAACAGCTTGATTAATGACAAATGGGATAAATTGTTCCCCGGTTGGTCATCCTTGGCCTGGACGTTGTCCGCCATCTTTTCCAAGCTTCAATACAAGAAGAAAGGTAGATTCAAAGGTTTTTTCCCTGTGAAGTGCATAAGCAACCTGATGTGATATGGGTACACCCTGTCAAACCTTCCTTCACGGGTGAAATATCTTCTGATTACCTTTAGAACCTTTTGGAAAGGCTCCCGGAGGTACTGGCTTGGAATGTCGGCTCCAATTCTCCCATTTAGATAATTGGGCTTGATGAAGTCTTTATAGCACAAAATGTCTAAAGGCATCCCTTCAAACCATATTTCTCCACACAGAGGGATTTCTGTCGTAGTTGACAAAGTTTCCTTTGTCACTCGGAAGGTGATTCGTGCAATGGTCGCGTTGATCCCAGTAAAATTTAGGGTGAAATGCTCAGTCAGCTTCGCATTATATCCTTTAATCTTCTCGCAGAATCGCATACATCCGGCTTGTTCAAAAGACACCCTGATTGCTGGGTCTTCGTTTATTAGCTCTAGGTCATGAGGTTCAAACCTCACGGCCCTGCCACTTCTCGCCTTCTTTCTTATGCTTTGGGACACTGCCATGATGTTGATATATATTTATCTCACACGTGCGGTAATGCGCTGTAACACCCTCTCTCCGCGGCAAACAAGAATGACGGACTTCACAGAGACTGCAAGAAAGACAGTAACAGAATCTTTGCACAACAAACAAAAATCAGCTACAGGAGTTCATGGTGCGTCATTAAGATGCGATGGAAAATTTCGGCGCAGTGGGGAAACTCGTCGCGATGGCAAACAGCACCGGGAGACTTGACGCGGTAGGGAAACAAGACGGAAAATTCTGGCATAGTAGGAAAATTGGGCGCGGTAGCAAAGTACAACGGGAACTTTCGACGCGGGATAGGAAATTTCGGCGCAGTGAGAAAGTCGGCACGATAGGAGGAAATTCCAAAGGAAAAGGTTGACTGCGAGAAGAAATAATTCATCCAAAACGCTAATCTACAGCGACCTCCAAAGACTTTAAGAAATGACTGAAAACGATGGAGGTGACACGACGAAATCAAATTGACAGACTTACAATAAGACCAATGGCAATCAGCTTTTACACAGTGAAGGGCTCCAGAGCTTGCAGAAAAAATCATGGACAACACACAAATTCGAAAAGTAAAGGAGAAGCATGCAGGGTGACCAGTATTTATACTTGAACGGATAAGGAATGGAATTATGGAAGAGGACGATAAATCCATGGCGACGAGAAGTTTGAAAGCAGGGTGAAGATTTGCACAGCAAACTCATGCGACGGGTACACTTTGAAGTTTGCAAAGTACAAATGATAGGAGCAGCAAAGTACAAATGATAGGTGTCATGGTTTTTCACCTTTCTGACTTCATGATTAGGTGATGATGTTCATCATATCTTTCAACATGACCTTTATCCCAACAACTTGCCTCGATCTTTGGCACGTAAATTCCCCTTTTTTGACAGGACTCGATATTTAGGGAAAGGGACCTTTACAAATCGCACATGACTAATCATTACGCCCTTTCCCGACTCCAAGGACCAGACCTGCTACTTGTTGATTTCGACCCATTCGTTATTCAGTCATTGACCTCACACGCTTTGACGCACGAACTACAACTCATCTAGGACTAACTCTAACTGCAAAAATCACGGTGCTAACAGGTCAAAGCACATCAACATCAGGTATCACTTCATCAAAGATTGTGTGCAGTGGGGTGCAGTCCAGTTACAGCATGTACCTACAGATGAGCAAGTGGCGGATATTCTCACCAAGGCCTTGATGAAAGGCAAATTTGTCTACTTTAGGGATAAGATGGAAATAGTGGAGAACACCTTCCTCGTTAAGAGGGTGTGTTGAAATATTGTAACGAGGACAGTTGTCTTGGCTTAGGCAAGGTGTCATGCAAGCCAAGGACACATAGACTAATGTATCTCCAAGTCATTTAATTTTTTCTTAAGTCTAACTTAGGGTAATGGGTTTAATTAATTTGATTAATTCTCATTTAAATTTTTCCTAAGTTTAAACTAAGGAAATGACAATAATTAATCATTATTAGTTAACCACTTGTTAGAAGCTTCTTTGATCTTATCCGGAAAGTCAAAGTTAGTTTCAGATTAGATTGTAGCCATTGATTTGTCATGTTGGGGATTTAATCTACACCATCCAATCACTCAGCTGGAGATTTATAAGCAAGGGGGGTGAGTTGAGGAGATCATTGAGTTGGAAGTGACATCAAGAGGGTTTCAATTGCATATCAAAGTTGAGGAGGGTTTCTTGGAAGGTTTGGAGGCCAAGAGGGAGATAGGAAGACCATCAATCTTCATCTTCTGTAAAAGTTGTGAGCAGATCCAAGAGGATAGGGCCGTGTCTCTTCACTAGAGTGTTGTCAGGGTCAGATCTGTTGAGAGGCCGTGTTAGGAGGTATTGGAGGGTCAAGTTGATGCCGTGATAGCAGCCAAGAGGGAAAGAGGGTTAGGCCGAAGCCTACCCAATCCAAACAGATCCAAGTCGTGGAGGCTATGGGGTTCCTACAGCACACTTAGCTGCCATATCTGCTACCATATAGCAGTTGTACACGCAGACTGCAGATCAGAGAGGAGGCATAAATACAGAGCCTTTGACTCAGATCTATCCAAATCCAAGTAAAGTATCTTTATGGTGAAGTTGTCAGGTTTGGCACTATTGTATTTATTTCTGATTTGCCGAAGCTAAAGATTAAAAAAACTCTTTGTTTGCTACTTTTCCCCGGAGTTGGTGTTTCCAGGGTATCTCTGGTGTCTATTTTATGTGTGATTGGTTTCTATATTTATTCTGTTGTGCATTGCAAGTTAAATAACTCAATTATACTTCTGTTATAGATCAGATTTAAAATTTGTTGGTGTTCTTCAGATCTGGGTATAAAATCTATTGAAACAGAAACTAAGATTGTTGAGTTTTAAAAGAAAATTAACATTCCTCTCAGCTGGGAGGAGTTTATAAGACTTAGTCTAGTGAACATGTCTTAACATGCATTATATTTGTACTTTTCTAGTTTGTACTTTATCTTATCTCTTTTGGGTGACTTAGTATAAATCAATGTTGCACTTATCGTTATCGGGAATTTATCGTCGGGGGTCCAAAATTGAAATTATCGGCAATATCAGGGAAATTATCGAAAAATATCGGGAAACTTTAAAAAATACAAAAATAATCATTTTTTTTCAATTTTTTAAACTTCTAAAGCAACATCAACATAAAACAAACGCATTGTCACATAAATATGAAAATAAAACTGCAATATAAGATGTATAACGTGCATAGTTTTTAAAACCGGAACCGGACATCGAGTCGGTCACCTGTCAACTTGGACATCGAACCGGAACGGGATCGACTCAGACTGGTTTGATTTCAACGACTCGGTTCAATAAAAAATACATTAAATAATTAAATTTTAATGAAAAAATTTATTTTAAATCTTTCAAACCATGATTCCAAACCATTAAAGACAAAATATGCAAAGTTTGCTCATCTATATACCATGTAAGGATGTATATATCAAAATGGCATCAAGTGCAATACATATCAACAACAAAATACATAATCAGTGAGGCTCTAAATGGCCTCTACAGTCCATAATGTCCAGGTAGCCCCCTTCCCTGGCCACCGAATGACAAGTTTCTTATGTTGGCCCTTGCAATTTCTTAAGCAGAGAAGCCTCTGGAAGAACAGCAGCAGAATAATGATGGTTGGGAATTCACTGTTCGCAATCCCGAACCGCCAACCAAAGGCTGGGAAGGGCCATCTAACAATGATAAAAATGACCAGCCCCATACATCTGCAATGGTTCCTGCTGCTGCAAATTTTTATGTTTTTATGATGATTAATTATGGACTTTGGTTCCAGTGGTCGCTAGCATGGCAAATTAATGTTCTTGGACTTGGATATTCTTTTGTTCCTCATGTTCAAAGTAGACAATTGTCATACCAACTCATTTGAGGCGGATATTTGAAAATTCATAAGCCATTTAAAATTTCATTTTCAGGTTTTACCAATAACTTGAAATTTCATATTATTCCTTCTTACCCGATGATAATCCCATTCTCATTAAGGATGAGCTCTACAAGGTCTCCATAGTGCTAACTGGCTAACTGTGTTAAATAAATCTGTCAGTATCAACTATAATAGTTCCAATGTGCTCTCCCAACTGGAACCTCATGTTTGATATCGACCAGTTTGATATCGAACCTGATTCAAACCAATCGGTTCGACAGGTTTGTTATCGAACCGGATTCAATCTGGCCAGTTCAATACCAAACCGGGCATTGGGCCAGGTTGAAGGCCGGATCGATTCGGTCACCTATCAACTCGGTCGGTTTGGCGGTTTGATAATGACCCGGTCCAGTTTTAAAACTAGGATAAGGTGTCAAGTGATCCATCAAACATCGATACTGAAATATGATATCTATCCCAAGTCATAATTCCTGATAGGATAATACAAAATAACATCAAAACAAAAATAAATGTATCTCATGAGATGATCATCATGAGGCATCTAGATACTCAGACTTGGATTGACTCGGACCGATCTGATTTCAATGGCTTGGTTTACTAAAAAATACAAATAATATATAAGTTTTAATGAAAAAGATTATATTTTAAAGGTTTCAAACCATGATTCCAAAGAATTATTGAAATTTTGAAAGAAAGCATTATGAATGAATGAGAAAGAACATTTAAAGGACAAGCAATGTTCCACCATCGCTTATATTAGGATCCTCATCATTAGTATCACCCTTTGCCTCTTGTCTAACCTTTGCCTCTACCTCGACCCTCTAGGGACATCAGTCAACACCACCCTATTTTAATGAAACTGCCTAATTTAAGCCTTATAATATGGTAGAAAAACTTTAACATGCTTAATCAATGATCTTTGTTTGAGTGAAGTGTACATTTTTGCTAAGGCCATGACAAAAGAGTTCAACAATCTATACCACCAACATCAAGGTACATAATGGGCTTGGTTTTCTTGATTAAATGCCAATCCCATACCCTCATATGTGCTAGAATCCAACGAAAATGTTGCAATCCTACCAACCCTGAAATCCTGAAAACTCTAAGTCTGTTGAATTTAGAATGGGATATGAAATTCTACTTTCTCCATACGAAGTCTGATGAGGTTGGAACCACTCTCAAACATCCTGAAACAATTAATAGTAATGTTAAAAATTTAAGTAAAAGGATAAAAAGGAAGGATAAAGGAAATAGGAAGGATTAAAAGGAAAGATAAAGGAAATGTCAACATTACATTACCATTACCATTAATTGGTGTCCGAGTTTGAAAGCACCGGTTCAATCCACTAACTCACTTTTGCAAAATGAGGGTAAAAAGGCCAAAAATATTCATTATAAGGTGATATTGATGCAGCTGGGCGATAATTTCCAAATTATCGCAATAATTACTGAAATTGTCGCTATAATTTCAAATTATCGGAATTATCGCGATAAATACCAGCGATCTTATCGCCGAGTTGGGTTTTGGCGATAATATTGCAATAATTTTGATATTATCGTGATACGTGCAACACTGAAATTAATCACTCGCCCACTTTATTGTATTTTACTGGGGTCATGGTCAAATTTGATCACTCTCCCACAACCTTGTACTCTATATCTAGTAATACATATGATTGTGCAGCATATGTACACTTCCAGCAATCTCCTCTTTATTACTTGCATACTTGCTCTCTTATGTTCTCTTGTATGTGAGAATTCACATTGTTGGTATTGTGCTCATATCATATAGGAAGTGGCAAGTGCTAGTCTGTAAACCTCAGTTTGTCGTGCTTTGTACTTTTTCTGTTATGCAGGACACACTTTTTAAAAAAGTTCCCAATTTACCCTTCTCGTTGCCCTTCTGAGACTGCAAATATAATGTAAAATAAAGGGCATTGCTGATATTTGTTGTTATTTTTACATCTATAACATTTAGCAGTTTTGCCAAATGTGTATTTATATCTCTGACAAGAGACCATATATTTGGAAATTATAGTTCTCAGATATACACCTACACAAGCAATCAATATTGGCAGATGTTCTGCAATGGCAAGCATTTAGCACATCTAGTACACCTAAATATTTGAAAGGAAAAAGTTTAAGCTCTTACCTGAGGGATATAAAATCCCACTAAAAGAATGGGAACTGTAAGAATTTCCAGCCAAATCTTGTAGTACTGCAGCCAAACCACATTTCAAAGTAAAACACCTCCAAAAATATCCACGAGTAATAGAGAGGATAACCATACCTTCAAAAGCGGGATCATAATTTACATGTTATCATTTCAAAAGCATGCTTGTTTTCTTTCTGAAAAGAAGCATAGATATTTCTAGCAATAAAAAGTAGTATATTCCCTCATATAGTAAAGTGCAGAAGGAGATCATTTTCATCAGATTCCAGTCACAAGCATTGAAGCATAGCAACCAAAATCGTGGAGTCAAACCAGTCATTTATTGTATCCTGTTACCTTCATAATAAGTCGCATAACTCCAGAAACATTTGCATCTGTAGACCATCCAAAAGAGATCTAGAACAATGTATAAGGGAAACCCCCAAACAGATAGACAAAATGTCAGTTTTCATTGCCCTAAACAAGTTAGTTCTTCAAACAACATTTAAGAAAACATCGAAGCACAAAACAATAATCATCAATTAATTTTCAAAGTAAATTAAAAGGATATTCCATCTTTTCCTATTATACAATAATGTGTGATGGCATTTGACAGAAGAGAAGTTAGATCACCCAATGGAACAATTCTACATAATCATAGGACAGAATACTCGAAGCAAAAGCAGTGATTGCCTTTAAAGACTACTAAAAACTAAAAATTAACATAAAAGGAATGAAACAGTTTTCCCAACAACATGCCAGTAAGTGGCAATGAAAATGTCATACACAAAACCATCTAGGGTCGATCTCCAACCATGGGAACACAAGCAATTCGAACGTATGTTATTTTGATTTGGGGTTATCATATCAATGGGAAAAGGCTGGCAGTGCCGTGCAAATGCATAATTCAAATATTGTGCTTGTTTGTGGTTCTCTCAAGAAAGTTGTCAATGATTGTCTAAGACTGTAAAGCAGCAAACCACATGGCATGGAAACAATTCTAGAGATTTACAAAGAAGGCTGGACAAAACTTAAAAAGGGTTATGGGTTTTTAATTTATGATAAAGTAAAAAAATACTGCTTAAGTTTCTCAAAAAGAATAAGAAATGATAAAATTGCTTTTTTGAAATATATATTTTTGAAAAATGCACATAGCATGAACAAGTACGAGTGTAAAAAATGTTAGTTTCTATTCTTCTAGCTTCGGGTAGGTTTCCCCAGAAGTGCTTTTATTTTTCTAGGTATAACTTATCAAAGATCATACACCAGGACATAATAGAAAAAGTAAAAATGAAAACTAATGACAAGTGAAAAAACAAACAATATCCATGAAGTGAGACCTCACCTGCACATTAAGAAAATGCATTCCTGCCACTGAGATAGGAAAAAGAGCACCCAATGGGCCATGTGCATATCCTGTGATATCAGAAAACCATAATGCGCCTCCCTAAAATAATTCCAAATCAGAAGACTCAAAGATGGAATAATATCACACATGAAAATACAAACAACAGTCCCCCAAAATTAATGAGAACTAAATTAAAACCATCATGAAACTTATATACAAAGCTTATTCAAGGACTATATTCTTGGGAAAGTTTTGAGCATCTTCCTTTCTAAAGTAGGCTGGTTGGCTCTGAAGAAAAATTCAATAACACCATCTATCCCAAGAGTCAATGTCTTAAGTAATGCAACAGCAATGCCCCAAAGGTATGTATAAGTGAACAGCCAGAGGTACGAATGTATTTAACTGTTCTGCCTTCCCTTTGTAATGTTTGGTTATAAATCCTTTAATGCTAGCTGATTCTCTTCAGTTTCCCTTAGATTCATGAGACTACTTCATGTGTAGCATGACCAGCTTTCCTCCAAATTGCGACAAAAGGACAGATTTTCAATATAAATATATGGGATAGCACATAATGCAACTGTACTCAATCAACTACGGGACTATAGTACCAAATACCAAGTCAAGCACAGTTGCATAGTAGGCATTATAGTTATGAAAAATCATATGACCAGCTCCTAAACCTATGCATTGTACACTAATCCAATCCATGAGTCAACAACAAATCTTCATCACAACTTCCATCCAGTAGGAAGTAACTCAACGCAACTCCTTGTCACATGATGACTAGCATAAGATGCCATCTTTAGTGCCTCAAAGCCTTTCACTATAATGTACTTGTAACCTAAATGTACACTACCACTACACCAAACACTGATAATAACAAAAATAAACAGGAATAAACACCATAATATCAGAAAAGGTAGGAGAAAACTATTCACAACATGCACATAAGGGTTGGGGGCACTTTCACAGCCAAGTTGGAATGCACTTGCAATTGCTTAAAGATGGAAGAACACATCATCTCCAAAATGGTATTCAAATGAGTAACAATACTTCAATTAATTAATAATAAAGTGATGATAAAAAAACAGGAAAGACAACTATTTATAAAATAGAGAGACTAAAGCCCTAATATGTGGCTCAAGCTACCTTTATCGAGTAACTAGTCTCTTATTTAACTAATTAATCCTAAACACGTTATTTATTTATTTGAGGCCTTATTTGAAATAATTGGTCTTGTACAAAATATCAAATAAATTGACCGGGATCTGAGGTGACAGACTCTAACCAATCTCACTGACAAAGGTCTCATGGCTCCCTGGGGTCTCATGTATATAGATGTTGAGGTGGTACTATTGTTTTCCAATCTCTTTGTACCATATCCTTTGGGTGCACCTGAAAGAAAGATGTGATCAACCTAGTGGTGTCCCACTAGGGGGTGGTCAACGAGAGTGGCATCTAAATCCAAGGGCCTCTCCCATATATAAAGCTAGGCATCGTTGGTTGGGATACCGAAAAAAAGCAAAGAGAGTTTTGGGACTCCTTGAACAGATAGTAATAAGTTAATAACGACCACAAAGAGAGGACTTCCTACGGTTCCCTAGGAGGTGTGTACTATGCCTAAGGAAGAGGGTAGTCTCGAACTTATTCATGTCGTGACTCAAGGTCGTATTTTGGCAGAAACATGGATAGCTAAATATCTTGAAGGCTCCACTCCATGGTAGACCTTCCTGCGATACCGGTTCCAATCTGCTCAGCATCTAAGTCACCTGACACGTCCAAACCCCACCTCATGTCGCATATCCTACGTGTCGGACACGAAATAGTAGGACACGTGTCAGATATGCGTTTAGAACGTGTAATGTTCATAGGACACGCGTGTCTTGTAAATAGGACACCTGTCCTGATTAGAAAAGGACCCTGGATCATGTTTTCTCATGCAAGTTGCAGCTGTGAGGTGTTTCAGTGTGCAACTAAGGGTTATTTTGCCTTACTAATTCTATTTAAAGAGGTCCCCACACCCTCCTTTTCACCCTCCCTAGTAATTAATGGTAATATTAAGTAAAAGTGGCATTCTCCTTTATCTTTCATTTTCATCCTTTACTTAAATTTTTAACATTACCATTAATTGTTTCAGGATGTTTGAGAGTGGTTCCAACCTCATTGGACTTCATATGGAGAAAGTAGAATTTTTGGTCCCATTCAAAATTCAGCGGACTTAATGGTTTTCAGGATTTCAAGATTGGCAAGATTGCAATTTTTCCAATGGGTTCTATCATGTAAGAGGGTATGGAACTGGCATTTAATCAAGGGAACCATGCCCTTTATGTACCTTGATGTTGGTGGCATTGATTGTTGAACTCTTCTCTCACGACCCCAGTAAAAATGTACCCTTCACTCCAGTATAAACTCTTTTGTTGAACGCTTCTCTGTGTCATCGTGTCAAGTGACTTAGTGGTGTATCTACATACCAACCTCCGTCTTATTTGCAGGCACTGGGCAGAGAGAAGAGTGGTTGAAGGGAAAGACAAAGATGTGGGATGTGTTTCCTGATGATATGGGTTTGGATAATGGTGTTGAGTTGGCAATGTCATCATTTATGTTAGTAACTTAGTAGTTACTAAGTTAGTACTAGTTGTATGATTGAATTTATATCATCATCATGTAAATGTTTAGTGTAATTATTTCATTTTTGCATGCGTAATTCATAATTTAAATT
>SNQJ01S0013346.1:64346-109360 GCA_010110895.2 Picea sitchensis | reverse complement strand
CTCTCTTCCTTCTTCCGGCAACTGGTAACTGCAGCTTCCTTCAATACTTGCGCACTAGATGAGTGAGCTGAGTGTGTGTCTAAATGAGGCGTTGATCTCTCTTATTTATACAATTTTGGCACATGTGGAAGTGTCTCTTCACTGGCAGGGCCAACTTCTTCTTCTGGGTGGTTATAACCACCTTTAATATATTCTAGGGCCTCTTTAATATATTATGGGGCCGCCTTATTATTTAGCCTATTACAATTAGGGTTTGACCAATCCGCAAAAGGGGATTTGGTCATTTACAATACCCGACATGATCAATCCACAAAAGGGGATCGATCTAATCAATAATAAATATATTTTATCTTTATCCACAAAAGGGGATAAGAATATTATTTGCAGTTACACAATATTTTAACAAGGAGGATACCCAGACCATTGTTACCCCCATTCCTTATGGACCAACCTACAAGAGCGCAGGTCTAGCCAGATCCGGTTGAAGAGATCACTAACTACCATAGAGAGTACCACTCATTAGCAGAGGAGATCTAGGAAAAAATGTCTTATAACGACTACTGCAACCTCAAGATGAGGAAAAAACCTAGGGGAGCATTGTACCAACAAAATTATGATCTTATGTGAAAGATAGGGAAGATGTCGGTCCCATCATTTGACGTATCTACCAAGAACACAACCACAACATGGGTGCACAAGTTGGATACTTATTTCTAGATTAACCCGATGACAGAGGAAGAGACAATCAAGTTTTCCACCCTACACTTGGATGAGGAATCTCATGAGTGGTGGTACCATGGGTTAGTAACACTAGGGAATTCAAACATCACATACTATGAGGATTTCACTCAGATACCGGTGGATGAGTTCGATAGGAACGATCTTGATATCCATTTCAAGGACTTGGCGCAATTAAATAAGAAAAGTATACCAGAGGCATACATCACATAATTCCATAGGATGGCAGTAATCGTGATCGATATTTCTGAGAAGAGGTTGGTGATGCTATTCACATAGGGTCTAGTTGAACCCTTGGGAGGTTGGGTAAATGCCTTTAGGCCACCCACATTGTAGGATGCCATCATAAAGACTCATGATATGGTAGACATAACCCCCAAGAAGACATAAAAAAAAATATTTATCCCACAGAAGGGTCAGGTGTCAAAACCTCCCTAGAACACATGGACATGGAAGGACAAGTTGGATGAGGAAACTCAGAGAGAACTAAGGAGGAAGAAGCTTTGCTACAATTGAAAGGAGTTGTGGGAACCGCGTCATCGATGTATGGGAAAAGGTAAATTCCATTATGTTGAGGTAGTTTTTGACGAGGAGGATGACGATGATGAGGGATTTGGACAGGATAATGGTGAGCCATCACACCTCGATGCTATAGAGCAGGGGCCATTGTAGGATAAAACCAAGGGAGTGACCATTTCCACACTTTCAGTAGTCCCTAAATATTACACTTTCAGGGTCAGAGGCATTTTGCAGGGGCATAGGGTTACAATATTTATTGATGGTGGGGCCACCCACAACTTCATTGATTCTACACTTATCACCATGAGACAAATCCCTGCAGAATAATTCAATGGATTCAATGTGGTAGTAGAAGATGGGTGTTATGGGGGAAATATCTATGGAAAGGGGTAAACGACAACAGACAAAACGACACCCAAAAATCAAATCTAAACTCAAGTATGCTAACAAGAGAAGGATAAAATCCTACCTCATCCAGACGTCCAAAGAAGACCATGGTTTAGCTCATGACCAAAATATTGATGCCTACAACTTGTTCTCAAAAACCAAGATACACAAACATATAGAAATTATATAGAAAGTTAGCATATAAACTAGAATAATCCATTAACATGTATAACAATTATTCCCATGGAAGTAGATGTAAATATTTGTGACATATAATTGGACGAGAAACGAGTATTTCTATTAATGTAATCAACAAAAGTACACACGTGACAAACTTCTACAATGACAGATATCGAAACCAAGAAACTAAGTCCCTCCAGTCGGGCCTTCACCACTTCAATCCTCCACAAAGGCAAGCTCACAAGTAGTAGGAGCAATTGTGTTTCTCCTTATCAATATAGGAAGAGCTTGGGGGATGAACACATGAAGTTCAGACTTTCAAGGAAAAAGGGATGCAGATTCAATATGAAGTGAAATTTCTCCAGAGTGTCTTTTCTCTTAATTATCTGTGTGTTCAAGGATTGTATATGGATCAATTTATAGCCTCCAAATGGAACTAAAGGGTCAAGTCAGAGTGTTTCCAATATATGGAAGGTCAAGGATCATGGATCTCGTGACATGGCATGGAAACCTGACTTATTTTTAATTTTTGATCACAAAACCCGATGTACAGGGGTTGTAATGGAGCAACCTGCATATACGCGTGCTGTCTAATTGTGGCTTTCGTATATGGATAAAATTTGTGTTTTTGACTCTAGAGTGAACAAAAAAGGGGACATTAGGTTTGCAGAGGGAAATGGAAGGCCATCAAATAAATATGCATGTAGTGTTGAAAAAAATTCTATAATAGATGCCCCCTAATGCCTGAGGTTAGAGGAGAAAATGCGATGGCCAAAATACATTATAATTCCCAGAAGTGGAGTAATGAGGACCCAACTAGAAAAACTAGTTACTCATGAGTATATTACAATTCATATTGAGTCTATAGACATGGATGTCAAACTGAATTACACTACAAATCCATGTGGATATATATCAAATAGTTGTTCCTGGCCATGAATAGGAAAGACAAAGTGGACACATGCCATAGGCTGTAATAGTCATGAATAAGACACAATGGAGTCCGATCTCAAAATCGACTGAAGATATCTGTATACAATGGATTACAATCTGATCTTCCGTGATCACTGAAGTCATATAGGTATTGGTCTGATGAAAGAAAACAACATATATGCGATACTGGTACTGTGAACTAGAGGTCTTCTACACTCTCTGCCGAAGGTGAAAGTCTACATTATGTGAATAAATGAGTTGAATTAGAACACAATGAGACTTCATTTGATTACTGGTCATTGAGGTATACCGTTAAAAAATGAGAGAAAATCCACCAATAATGAAAGTAGGTGTCAAGGAACCAAGTACATTCCACAAGTGTGAATAAGGGTGTTGAGGTAGAACACTTGAAGAATCCATCGATCAAGAGACATTACTGTATTCCCAATTGTGGATGGAGGGAGAACTTGCCACTGATGACTGCAAGCCTATAGGTACTAATATAAATCTAGATCTTGATTACAGAATAGATGAGCTAAATTCGATGGAAGGAGACCCGCTGAAAGGAGAGAATTAAGGCATCTTTCATCATCCAATGCGAGTGCAATGCAATAGCTTGATGATTAGGAAGAGATAGGAATAATATGATGTTCAAAAACCAACAATCATGTGTGTATCTCACATGTACCAGATGCAATTAGTACACGAAAGAGACCCTCTGACTAACAACCAATAATGAAAATTGCCGACAAAGGAGAGGAAACCACCAATAGGGTGTAATGGAATCCAAGACACTGCATGAATCCCAATGTGTGAATAGATTTCTTGCTGTTGAACTCAAGGAAAACCCCCCGGTCACTGACCAATGGAGAGATTCCATTTGTTGGGTTCAAGGTCACCTACCAATGATGAAAGTAGGGACAAGGTGTAAGGTAGGACAACAACTTCATGTGATTCTAAGGTTCACTTGTAAGGGGATGGCCGACATGAAAAGTCAAGACTTCTAAGAAATGGCCGACACAGTATTAGACTTCCTTTGAACAAGAGCATGCGATAGATGAATAACTCAGGCAACATAGACTTAACACTCATCATTTACAAAAGTTTATGACACAAGAGACATCAACAAACTATCCATAGGGACTGGAAGAGTAACCAGTCGGAGGAGTAGACTCTAAGTAACGAGTTCAACTTCCTAAATCCATGCTAAACCCAAACCATGGATTAAATGGACTCAAGAATTTGTGCTATGTTCAAAGGAGACACGACTATTGCTGATAGGAGATAATATTATTTTCTCGCCCGTGTTTTTTTGTTTTTTCATAGTCAAAGAAATGCTATGGTACATGAGAGGAAATGAGTATCGTGGGTAAGAAACTAGTTCCAAGCCACATAACATACCTAGCTCAATGCAGGAAATTGCATGCGGTACATGGACACTTGGGGGGATGTTTCCTCTACGGGTAAAGGGTTGTCAAGTTGAAAAGGATATATAGAAGGCACTCGTTGGCTAACGCTGAGAATTGCTGGGGAAAGTGGCTTATAATGAGAAACAGAGAGATGACATTAGGCTCAACAATGCAAGAAGGACAATGGGATGCAATTACAACTTAACTCAAAAATGTCCTTTTTCATAGATTTAGTCCCCTAGGCCCAAAAAAGTATAAAATAATACCCATGATAACTCTTCTAGCCAATTGTGACTAGAGTATTCCTTTTTTGTAAGTATTCTATTTGGTCTAAAAAAGGGTTAAACTTATACTGAAATAGACGTCCTTTCAAATCCATTTAATGAGTGTGAAAAAGATAAGTTCACTCGACAATATTTTCATTTTTTCAGGAGTTAGAAAAGAGCTTAACCAAGATTCAACAGGAGCCCCATAAGAATAGGTCAAAATGAGATTGAGTAATATCAATGAGGTTCGAACATAACGTCATATCGGGACTATAAGGGACTCCTAGATCTATGGAGTAATTTCTGCATGGGCACCAAATGAAAAAAGTGTTCAAACTAGGGTACCCATGTTTAGCAAGTCTCTACTATTTAATAACAACAGTTCTAGTAGCAACAAGAAGGTTCTATGTTGCTAACAAATGGGTTCATACCTAGGGAATATGAGTCACGGTCATAAGATGATGCAAAAATGAAAAGCGGGGTGAAAACCTACCCTATATGCCAGTGATGGTAAATACCCTTTAGAGGCATGAACGGGTTGAAGAGTGCAGGAAATCCTCGAAACCCTCGACAAAGCCACTTCAAACTAGGTCTTCTACTACTCAATTAGTTCATAAGGTTTCAAAAATATGAAAGATAGGGTAAAAAAATATAGAGAGGATGAAATGTTTTTACAAATAGTAAAAAACATGAAATTTACCATATCATTTGAGTTTTTTGTACCCACATAGTGCATTTTAGGCTATTTTACCCATGATCTTCCATCAGTGATTCTGAGAGATACGATCGATGGATTTTCAAACTTCCTAGACCAAGTAAGTGGTCATCCTATCCTCTTCCATTTCAATAGTTTGAATTTTAGTTTTAGTACCCAATTTTTGAGTATTAGAGGCCATAAATTAGAAACTAGGGTGTACGTGGGTTGTAGTTCATTGGGTCACATACATGACCTCATGTACGTGGGAAGGGTGAATCCTTCCCACGTATATGAAGCCCTATACACGACTGTCATAAGGGTAGCCCGCGTACAACTCTGTGAGCAAGTTTTTTGAAGAAATTAACTCAAAATTTGGTGTTTCTTTATAGGATGGTGATTGAATGGAGGGAAAGGGAGCATGAGGAGGTTGATGTTGCAGTAGAAAGAGATGTGAGGGCCCAACAAGATTTGAAAATATTTGGGCTCTATAAATTCTGGGCCATAAAAGGGATGAGGGCCCAAGTGAGGTTGCTTCAAACATTGATAAACTATTGGAATCCAGAGACCAAGGAATTCAACCTCTATGGGAAACCATTGAGAATTGAAGTGGACAATATGTAATTCATAATAGGATTGTCTCACCAGGGTGAGGTGGCGAATCTCAAAGCCCGAGGGGCTGGAGGTGGGAGGACTATGGAGGAGTACATCACCACCTAATGCATTGCAGGTACAGAGAAAATGGGGAGCCAACTCCCTATTAGGGAAATCAAGAACATGAGTTTGAATATCGTCTTCCTAGTACTAACATGGATATCAGGATCGACCTCATTACATCAGGTGTCAAGGCCACTCATGTTCTATGTTGGGGAGTGTTTGAGACCCGCGATTTACAATTGATGCACCTCACTACTAGATTTCAAACTTGGTAGGATGAGGAACTTCGGGTTTGCATCCATACAATGTAGTTTTTTCTTCGAGAGAGTTCCATCTCTGAGCACGAGAGTAGAGATTACTCCACATGATATACACGATCCAACTATGTCATGGTGGATCGAGGTGATGCGGCGGCTAGGAGGTGGTAGGGGCCAACCCCCTACAACGACAAGTTCTTCCACTGGTTGAGATGACAAATCATCGCGATCGATGACTACCCTTATGAGGGGATAAACTACTAAGGGAACTGAGATATACCATTGCCACCGGGATCCTCCTTCGGAGAGATCGATGAGAATTGATTTTTGTATATTTTTTTTTTTGTTTTGTTTTGAATTTGATAAATGCAAACAAAAAACACAAACATTTTTGTATGGTATCATGTATTGATGGTTATTTATTTTATGCATACGTATGTCCATGAAAAAAAAAGGTATATCCAAGACATCAACGCAGGGGCCGAGGAGATGAGATGGTAGGCGTGGACGCATAGGGAGTTCTCTAGAATGTGCAGGGGAACTTGGTCAAAGTGGAGGATCTGCCATAGGCGATGCAGAGGTGAGTGGTGGGTGTACCCCATGCATGGGTGAGCCTCTTCCGAGGTCTTGCAAATGCCATAATGTGTTATCATGACACACACCCATGACCTCAGGCATAGATTCCATGGTTATGTGATGTACCGACCGTATATGTATTTTAGGGCTACAAGCCCAATTTTGTACTATGACACCATATTTTTTGGACTTAAAGGATGAAATATAAAAAATATTTTGGTCATCGGATTTACTTGCATATGTTACAATGGATGAATGTATGAATGTTTGTTTTCATTACTTAGTTATGTGACAAATTCCAATCTTATAAAATGTAATTAGCATATGCATACGATACGTGATTAAAACTTCTAGGTATATGATTGTAAGTAATAAAATCAAAATATCATTCTAAAAGTTGTACCCGAAGGAAACATCAGAGTTGTGTAGGATCTCTGACCCTTTAACTATCGTTCAATTGAAATACAACTAAATAGGAATCCATGTGAAATTCTAAAGATCGAACACCATGTGAAATGGCTTCGCGCAATAGCTCTATAATGACCCTATAATTAGCCACATTGTTCGTTGATATCTCTAGACAAATGCCACCTGAAGACTCCAGTTGTCCCTTGGGTGAATATATAACCCAAGCAGCATAAGCCATGCTCTTAGTATGACTAATGGCACCGTCTGCGAATCTTGATAACACAAAATATTCCATTGACATCTACCAACCAAGGAAAAATTCAATAAGAAAGCCGACAACACAAAAGAATCAAAAGTGAAATGTATACACTAACATACATTAGTATACAAATGCCCTACTCGAGATCAAAGGCTCAAGTGTAATATCGTTTAAGGTAGAGCCCATTTATGGGCTCATCCAACACATTGCCTTGATAATCTTCTAACTCGTAGGATCCTTTTTCAAGGACACGTCTCACAATGTAAGGACCGTGCCACATGGGATTAAACTTTCCTGCTCCCAACGGTTCTTTAGCTTGGTCATAGAGAAGGAACAAGTCACCCTTGACGTATAGCCAGGGATGGAAAAACTTATCGTACTAGACCTTAACACGTCGTTTATTTTCCTCGATATATTCAGTGGCATATCGATGATGCTCATCAAGCTACTCTAAGCGTATGAGGTGTTCTTCAAGATCGGTCATGTTAGGTAGGAGCTTGACTTCCAACTTAAGAGAATGGATTTCACATTCAATAGGAATGATTGAATCCACCCCGTGAACTAAATGAAACGGTGAGAAACCGTTGGAATTCCTTACCATGGTTCAATATTCCCACAATGCAATGTAAAGCATGACATGCTAGTTATATTTACTCTTCCTGATAGTCTTTTTCAAAATGGTCTTGAGATATTTATTCACAACCTCTACTTGTCCATTTTCTTGGGGATAGTAGGGTGACAAATGATCATTTTTAAAACCCAGTCTAGTTGTTAACTCTGTCATCATTTCATTCTGGAAGTGTCTGCCATGATTTGTGAAAATATCCTTTGAGATTTCAAACGTAGCTATAATCTGATTGATTACAAAAAATGTTGCAGTCTCACCATCAGTTTTAATGATAGGCATGGCCTCAACCCATTTAGTAAAATAATCCATGACCATAATAATGTGACAATGCCCCCTAGTTGAGGCTAGGTTGCAGTCCATGAAATCCATCCCCCACTTAATGTCTGGGACCGACGATAATGACTGGGTGTAGAGGGGTAGGGTGCGAGTGCATATTAAGAGTGAATGCCTTGCAAGGGTGACACTTCTTGACCGCTTCAACACAATCTTTGAAAATTAACAGCTAAAAATAACCAACTCACAATATCTTTTGGGTTGTCGCAATCCAGAATAAGTGACCACCACATGTCCCACTGTGGAAGCCATTGAGAACGACTTCAGCCTCTTCATGATTCAAACAACAATGCAAAACAATATCCATCACTCGATGATATAACATGTTGCCGATTATAAAGTATTTTTTGGCCTGATGTCATATACGTCGTCAGTCATCTCTCAAAAGATGTTTGAGAAGATTTAGAGTTCAAAGGTAGATTAAAATATCTCCATACCAGGGCTCTGAAGATGATATAAGGAAGATTTGTTCATCTACAATTGAATCATGATGAAAAATATCCTCATCCTATCTAGGGAATTCTGACATCAGTTTTCCAAGAACTAGTGATTTCTTGGATTTCATAGAGGTAAATTCAAGATCAAATTCATGTAGAATCACAATCGATTTATTGTATTTCTCCCCTATGATATGTAGTGTAAGGACATATTGAAATGGATGGATATCAACAACCATGGTAGCCTTGCAGAGTAAGATATAATGACATAATATTTGAACCACATGCATGACTGCTAAGGCTAGCTTCTCTACGTGAGAATACTTAAGTTCGGGACCAATTAGATTTAAACTAAGGTAATAGATAATGTGCTCATGGAGCTCATCATATTCTTGAAAAATAACCATACGAATAATCCCTTTGGGCGCGAAAATATAGAGCGGGAAATATCAACTGTAGTCTAGGGGCTTTAGCAGAGGTGCCGATACTAGGGATTTCTTAAGAGCATCAAAGGACTCCTGGGCTCACTCATCCCATATGAATGGAGTATCCTTCTTCAAATGATACATGAAACCATTAGTTATATTTCCATAGTTAGCTACGAAACGACGCAGGAAGTTATCCTTCCCCTATAAACCCTGAAGTTGTCGAATATTACATGGGGGAAGAAATTAAAGTATTGCCTCAACCTTCGATCCACCATGATCCCATGCTCAGAAACTATGAAACCCAAAAGGAGGCTAGAACTAACACAACATATTCATTTGCGAGGGTTCAATAAAATGTGATAATAACGACATCTCTCAAATACTAGTCGAAGGTGAGTCAAATGATCAACCCTTTTTTGAGAGTGAGCAGTGAAATTGTCTATATAGGCTTGGAAAATATGCTTAATATCAT
Source organism: Picea sitchensis (assembly GCA_010110895.2). NCBI lineage: Eukaryota > Viridiplantae > Streptophyta > Pinopsida > Pinales > Pinaceae > Picea > Picea sitchensis. The sequence continues at coordinate 99,779 of SNQJ01S0013346.1, read as the reverse complement.
GAAACAAAAATCTCATGGCACGTTAGAAGGTTGCTCCGATGTTTTTAAAACCAAACGGAATTTTTCGTTATGCAAAGGTACCCCAAGGAAAAATAAATGTCATCTTGTGTTGATCCTTAGGTTTAATTTGAATTTGATTATAATCTAAAACTCCATACATAAAAGAAAAGACTTCACTTCCTACACACTCATCAATAATCTGATCAAGAAAAGGAGTGGGGAAGTTATCTTTAGGATATGATTTGTTTAGGTCCCTAAAATCCATACATACACAAACATTTCCTTACTTCTTATCAACATGAACGAGGTTGGATACCCATTTGATCAAGGGAACTGGGTAGATGAATCCAACGTTGAACAACTTCTCCACCTCTTCCTTAATAGCATGGGACTTCCTACGATTTACAGCTCTAAGTCATTGTCGAATAAGTTTAGCATTCAAATATGTTTTAATTTCATGTTTGAAAATACTGGGGTTTATCCTTGACATCTCTTCATACGACCAAGCAAAGACATCTCATAATTATTTGAAGAGATCAATGTAGGTATGAATTTGTTCAGGCGAACAATCTGCACCGATATATACATTTTCAGTTTTACCATGGGTTTGAGAGATGTCGATCGCGGAGGTGGGAGAAATGTTCACCATGTTTCCTTCAACATATATACCATGCGTATCTAATGGAACCATGATGTGACCATCCATCCCATTCAATCTTGTCCCAATGCCTATCCGGACCAGACATGGCCTCTATGATGGATTCATCCGAGGGTAAAGTATCATCGAGGTATTCATGCGAACAAGATGATTGGACAACCCATATGGGCTCTAATATGGGATCCATCTTGTCCTTCCGTGAGAAGGAGAATCTGGGTCTGCAGTAGCTTCTAATATAGCTTGATACAAAATTTCTACCATGGATAGTGGCATTTCCATCCCGATGTGTGAATGACCTTCATAGGAAACATCCAAAGAAGGTAGGGTCTATGGGTCATTAAGATATGATGTACAGAAAGGAACGAATCGTAGTAACGACGAAGACTCACTGGAGATGGAATTAATGTACGAGATTGGTGACGAGAAATTGAAAGTTCCCATCAAGGGGGAATACACACAGACACCAATGTTCTCAGTTTCTAGTTGAGAATTATCAATAATGGGGATTGAAGGTCCCAAAAATGTAGAAGGACTAGGATGCGGGAAGAATACCATGGGGTCTGAACGAACGTCCATCAAATGCAGTCAACATGGTCATGGAATGAGAAAGCGATGGAGAGCCAATGGATTTCCAACAAGATAGAGACATTACAGACGTCGAATCACCTTCATCAATGAAAATACGCTTGATGAGGACATTCATACCCTCCACATGGATTTGAAAGGCCACATGGTTGTTGAGGAAAAGATATGAAATGATCTTACTCAATCATTTTCAGATCTTACTTGGCTAAAGCAAGATAGACGAGAATATCACCCTATGTTTATAGCCATAAAAAATTGTTTCCTAATCCACAAGTATTGGTTACAAGGGCTTAAGATGATTTTATTATAAATAAAATATTGTTGAAAAGTTCAATATTTATGTAATTTTCTGAATATAACAGATGCAGAAATAAATGTAGAGACAGAAGTAAAAATACCAAGTCAATAATCAACACAGATGAGACATAAAGAAATCACTTATTTCATTCCAATTTATTGACGAATCGTTCTCTTTACAAAATTCCCTAAGGAAGTTTGGACCAAAGTCAAACTTAGATGTCCCTGATGAAAAACATACAAAAGGACTTCTGACAGAAAGTAAAAAACTAAACTTTAAAAGCTGGATCAACTTGCCACAGATTTCTTCCCACTTGACTCTACACAATATCCTTTATCAGTCATGAAATTTAATTCACAAACAGACAAGTCTACACAGACTATCAAAGATAGATCAACACCTCTGAAAAACACGTGTCTGAATGATGTAATTCAGTCTTGAATCTTGTTGTCTACAATAGGACCCTACTATCATAAAAGAGAATTAGGCTTTCAATGAATTAAATAATGAATGAAAACTGAATTATCTCAATAAAACTCAAGAGAAAACCTTAGTATGCTTTCTCCTTCTATTCTCCTCTTGTTCCTCCTCTTTTTGCCTTTAAGCAATCATAATTAGTTGAAGTAGTTAAACTACCTCTTTAGTTAAGTTAACTAAAACTCAACCAACTTTTTAGTTTAGGGGGAAAATTAATAAAATAATAATAAGGGTCTTTAATAAATAATAACTAGTAGGTGGGACCCCTTGTGACTCCCTTTAGTTTCTTTAACAAGCATAAACACAACTAGTTAATCAATTAAACACATACCTCCTTGTGGCTCCCATCATCACTCTCATAATTTGTTAGCCCTTGACAAAGTTTTGGGAGATTCTTGGTCATGTTGACCTATTTTGGGACTTCGACAGCCTGTCGAAGGAGGAGCGTAAGTCGAAGCGGATATCACGGGATCTTAGCCCCTTTTTGGGATATGGGAATATATAACGGGAATGAGATGTCGGCCCATGGGTTTACCCATGTTTAGGCTTATTTTGTAATGTATAAATAGATGTTTAGATGATGTAAGAAAGAGTCGAATGGTAGAGAATTCGAGTAGTAGAAAGGCTAAGTGATGGTATGAATTGTAAGGGCTTTGTGCATGACTGTAAGAGACTTGCAGAGCTAAGTGCAAGTGGTTGTAACATAGAGTGGGAGGCTTTGTGGTTTAACTCAAGGAAGAAGGATCTAGCGAGCTACACAAATATTTTGTCCTATGCGAAGAAGGGTTTTGAGGCTCTGTGTTGTAACTAAATGACTAAAGGCAATAAAGAAGAAGAGTTGGTGGACGTAGCCCTAGGGTGGGGGTGAACCACATAAACACTTTGTTATGTTGCTTTGTGCTTTGTTTGGATGTGTTCACATGTTATTTTCTAAGTGCATGGATGTATTTAGATAGATCTACTTATGCTTTGTTCTTATGATATGTGAGAATATTAGATTTGATCTAGATAGTCATGCTTAGTGCTTGATATGTTCATTCTGATCCATTTGTCTATGCTAAGTTCTTAACTAATGTAGATTAGTGTGAATGCTGCGAAGCTTTGTGTTATCAACAAAGTAGATATTGATTGCATATTGAGGAACTGACGGTGCTAAGTTCTTTATGAAGTGTTCTAATCATAGATCTATGTCCTAGCTAAGGTTGCAGGCACCTGAGTCTTGCAACCACCCCTGCCTCTACCTCAGGTGAGACTTCATCTGCTTCGCAAGTGTTTTCGAAAGGGTCGGTAGTTAGGACTTTGTTGGTGTGTTGTTGTAGTGTTGAACCCTGGGTCTGCCCCTATGCCAACAAATGGTTCCATTGCCGGGACCTGAAACTGTGATTGCTGGGAACTGAGGAAGAAGAAGCTTTGTGCAAAGATTTGAATTGAGATTGTGAAAGCCCTGTGCATAGATCTGTCACCCTAGTGCGCAGTATTCTACTTGATTTATCAAGCTCTGTGCTAAAAGAAAGAAGCCCGATATGAATAAAAGAGGTTGGATCTGAAGGAAAGAAGCAAGATCTGAAAAAGCTTTGTGCTCTAAGAAAGGTAAAAGTGAGAATTTATGATTAAAAGAGGTAAGATTTGAAAGCTCTGTGCTCTGAAAAAGGTAAGAATAGTGAAAAGTTTTAGATCTGAAAGCTTTGTGCTGTGTAGAAGTAAGAAAAGTGGAAATTTTTGTTTCTAGAGTATGGATCTAGGTATGGTTAATAGATTTTGTCCTAGCTTGAAAAATAGGGCACTAATAGATGAAAGAAGACCTGATATGAGTAGATCTGATGAGAATAGTGAAATATATGTTATACCTATGCATAGAAAGAATGTTTGGAATAACAAGTGGATGCAGGATCCTAGAAATTTTTTTTTGCAGGTTAGCTACCATTATCCAAGTGCGTAGTACAGGAGAAGCTAGGTATCATTCAAAAGAAAGAGAGGAGTAACCCTCTGTTATAGTTGTAGAAGACCGAGACATATTGCTAAGGAATTCCTTGGGAGAAGACCTAGTTGTCTTTGTTGTAAAGCTATGGACCATGAAGTGTTGGATTGTGCTAGAATGATTGCTAAGCTGGAAGAAATGAATCTAAATAAAGAAAACCCTAAGGCAGATCCAGAAATAGTAGAATCCCAGAAATAATCAAAGAAAGTATTGTTACAGATGAAAGAAACCTTGAATGACCATCGACATGTCAGCTTATCAGATATCTTTAAAGAAAAGGAATACATTGAAGCACGAATAGGAGACTTCGACATTGACTATGTTCTAGATGAGGAAGCACAGGTGAATATCATGACAAAAAGAACTTGGGAAGCTATAGGGAGGCCTGCTATGACTCCCTCATTAGGAGGAATAGTGTTATTTAGAGGGAAAATAATAACCCTATGTGGGAAGCTCGCTCACATACCTATGAATGCTAATGGAACTTCGACAGAAGAATATTTTGAGATTATTAAATTTATTAAAGACAATGCCCCATTTACCATGTTACTAGGAAAACCTTGGATTGATAGAGATCAAGCCAGACGAAAGGAACAAGAAGAAGTCTTGGAGCAAAAGAAACAGGAGTTAAAATATTTCATGACCAGAAGGATCACACACTTGATTGAAGAACATGAGAACAGATCGAAGCTATTTAATGCTAGCAACCCAAATGTTGAAGATAAGAGAACAATAGAGGATCCACATAAGATTGAAGTACCTATTCCAGACAAACATATTATCCAGGAACCTAGGGAAGAATCTCAACAACACGAAGTGACTAAGACCACATAAGATAAGAATCAGAATGGAAAAATAACTACCGAGATGAAGCTCATTGGAAATAAAGATAGAAATAAAAGTAAGAAGAGAGCTAAGTTGTAGAAGGTTCCATAGGGAACTTCACAGACAAAAAATTGGCAGAATTGGAGCTTCGTCGGGATATAAGAACCACGACGCATGGCACTTCGCCATGATGAAGCAATATAGCCGTATGGGATATTATAACCATTTGATCGATGCTTCAAAAGAGTAGAAAGGAAATAAAGGTTCGTCATCAGACCGTTGGGACGTGCCATAATAGACTGAACAAAAGTTAATGGAGGCTCATACCCATTACAAGTGAACCGTTGTCGAGTTACCTATTTATCTCGTCGCGCCATGCACCGAGAAAATTTTTGCTAATTGAGAATTCGAGCCCATAGACTAAGTCGAGTTTATACAATGATCATTGTGCTCTCGCTCTCTATCTCATTACTATTTCTAAGTTGTTCCACGAAACTGTGATTTTTCACCCCAAGTGCGTATGTCAGAAGCATTGAGCGTTGCAGAGAAAGCTGCTGAAGAAGTTTTGATCGACTTGATGACTGAGAAATTCATGTCGATGTCTGAAGGTATCCAAGATTCATCCACAAGAATAGTGCAAGTGTTCCCATTCACTGCTCGTGGAGCTGGACCGTCCCATGAAAGGTGAACTAAGCACAAGGATGACTTAGCGAATGCTAAATTGATTCCAAGCATATTACTTGCCTATCTACCACCTCTGAGCGACGCAATAAACCGAGACAGTGTGCCCAGAGACTTTGAGTACACCTTAGTCACTGCATACCTCCCAAAAGGGATACACATAGTTCTTGCAGACCAAGAAAATATTGTAGCATTGAAGTTTAGCGACTTCAAACTTGGTGACAGAAAGGTCTACAACATGCTCACCCCATATAAATATGTAACCAGATAAAGGGAAAGAATTCGAAGATCGTCCCTCAGTCATGGATGCATAACCTCGTGAAATCCACCCTACTCAACGTTATGAATATCCTGCACTTCAGACGACACCAAGAAGTGAATGCATGTGTCAAGCTGCTGCTATCCTGTTACCATGGAGAATAATTGTGGTTAAACCACCGTATCACAGTAGATCCAACATTGATTAATAGGATCACAGGGATGAGAATGCAAGGACCCAACCCACATGATTTCTATCCTGGAAAATCCATGAACTGCGCTCTCGCACAAAGGATCAGGGACACCTACAGGGATGTCGATAAGGGAACACAAGGCTACAAGGTAGCCTCTATCCAGAGCGGTGCAGTGTGCTTATCCTATCAATTAATCGCATGAAATTTAGTTCGCAAGAACCGACCCACCAAAGTGACTGGTTTTGTAGTCGACCTCATAGGGAAGTGCGTGGAGGGCCTACAAATGAATTGGGCAAAGTACCTCGTGAACCAGTTGGAACTGGACTGTAGGGAAGTGCAAGACCAAGGATATGAGTTCCACTTCAGCTAGCTTTTCATCCTGATCACTTTCATCGCATGGGAGATGACGAAAGGTGCGACCTTCCCAGACATCGAGCCCTTTGAATCTCTGGCCGTGAAGTTTAGTACATTGTGGTACTCCAGTGACATGAACAAGTAATGGCAGTCAAATTTCGTGTTCCACACATATTACAACCAGCTGAAGACAACCATCTAGTTTGAGCCTCATATAACCCTGAACACTCTCCACAGATTTAGGCCCTTGATGAAATTCAGCGCAGATCGCCATTTTATCTATATCATAGCGCGCGCTGATGAGCATAAACAACAATTGCAGTCATACTACAAGCTGACGGAAGAAGACTTCGAAGAGATTACTAAGGACTGGTCGGAAGACCTCCTCATTCCAGCAGACCCTACAGAGATATATGATATTGATAGTCCAGAAGCAGCGCATGATACATCTGGACCCAACAAGACAAAGAAAACTGAAGAAGCCCAAGATGTAAGAAATACCTCGGTGAAGACTGCTTCTATCTCACCTAAGCAAGGAGGTGATGGAAGAGAGATAGATGTCATATAAATTGAAAAAAAGAAAGGTGAGGTTACACCGCCTAGAGACGAGGAGGACCCCTCGAAGAAAATGAAGGTTTCCCCTCCAAAACCTTCTTCTAAGAAGAAATCAAAGGCATCTATGACTAAAATGAAGACCACCCTCACCTCAGACAACTTCGACTTCATCTTCGCAAAACTGAATGATGCTTCGCTGGAGATAGCAGAGAAGAAAGAGGCTCAGCAAGAGGAGATATACAGTCAGATTAAGATTGAAATTCAAGGAGTGCAGCATGCACTACAGTCCATCCGCGCAGTTTCCACTATGCCTCTATCATTGGGAACACCAGAACTGGGAGATGGTTCAACTCAAATCCAACGAATCACTGATATAGTCGAAGCTCGCCTTCGACGAGCATAGGAGGAGACAGTGCAAGCCACCCAGGATTTAGCACAAGTACAAGGAGTCCTTGAAGAGCAACGCAGTACTACAGAACGAGAGAAGCTTTCTCTCTGGGTAAAGTTCGATGAAGAAAAAGCCCAGATGTAGAAAGAAAAGGAAGAGTTGCTTGCAGAGAGACTAGAAGTAAAGGAAAGGGTCACTAGAGCACTTCGCTCTGTGACAGTTGTCGAAGTAAAGATTGAAGAGGGAGTTCCACAACAGGTGGCACAACTTGAAGAAGTGATTCAACAAATACAACAACGCATCACAGATCTAGAACTATACGCAGTACTCGAGATCCCTCAAGATGTAAGACACCAAAGGGAAGAAACTTCCCAGAGCATAGTTGACAGAGTAAAATCTCTTGCATTAGAATGCAATCAGCTGAGTAACCGCATCACCCAAACATATGAAAACCTCATTGAGAACCCAGAGTTATAGGCACTGGAGTTGCAACTCTAGGAAGCGAAGAAGCACGCAGACACACTACAAGTGCAGCTGAAGGTCCTGTCAGCTATATACAAAATGAAGAGATCTCAAGAGCATTGAACCACCCAACAACATATCCATGCGATCCAGAGAAAAGTCATCGAAGTAACTCAACAACTCCAACCTGTGCAAGATAAGGCATGCCAGTTGTTTACAGAGGTTGAAATCTGAGGAGCAGAGTTAGAACATGTTGTCATCGCAACATAACAACACCTAGAAGGGATAGTAAATGACGCAGTGATCCTGGAGTTCACTGAACAAGAGGCCATAGCAAAGCAGCAAGTCGAAGTAGCTCGAGCCAAGCTCTAGGAATTCGAGGCAGAACTAGTCAGACCAGAGTGACTCAGGACGAGTCACAGGTAAGTGTTGGGGGCCTATTTTCCCTTGACAAAGTTTTGGGAGATTCTTGGTCATGTTGACCTATTTTGGGACTTCGACAGCCTGTCGAAGGAGGAGCGCAAGTCGAAGCGAATATCATGGGATCTCAGACCCTTTTTGGGATATGGGAATATGTAATGAGAATGGGATGTCGGCCCATGGGTTTACCCATGTTTAGGCCTATTTTGTAATGTATAAATAGATGTTTAGATGATGTAATAAAGATTCGAATGGTAGAGAATTCGAGTAGTAGAAAGGCTAAGTGCTAAAGGCTAAGTGCTAATGCGAATTGTAAGGGATTTGTGTATGAATATAAGAGACTTGTAGAGCTAAGTGAAAGTGGTTGTAACAAATTGTGGAAGGCTTTGGGTTGTAACGCAAGGAAGAAGGATCTAGCGAGCTGCGCAGATCTTCTGTCCTATGTGAAGAAGGGTTCTGAGGCTTTGTGTTGTAACTGATTGACTGAAGGCAATAAAGAAGAAGAGTTGGTGGGCGTAGCCCCAGGGTGGGGGTGAACCATGTAAAAACTGTGTTATGTTGCTTTGTTCTTTGTCTGGATGTGTTCACATGTTATTTTCTAAGTGCATGGATGTATTTAGATAGATCTACTTATGCTTTGTGCTTATGATATGCGAGAATATTAGATCTGATCTAGATAGTCATGCTTAGTGCTTGATATGCTCATTCTGATCCATTTGTCTATGCTAAGTGCTTAACTACTGTAGATTAGTGTGAATTCTGTGAAGCTCTGTGTTATCAACAAAGTAGATATTGATTTCATATTGAGGAAATGACAATGCTAAGTGGTTTATTAAGTGTTATAATCACAGATCTGTGTCCCAGCTAAGGTTGCAGACACCCGAGTCTTGAAAACACCCCTTCCTCTACCTCGAGTGAGACTTCATCTGCTTCGTAGGTGTTGCAAAAAGGGTCGGTAGTTAGGGCTTTGTTGGTGCGCTATTGTAGCATTGAACCCTGGGTCTACCTCTGTGCCAACATAATTTGAAAATTAATATCAATGATATTTGAAACCATATCCAAAAATATAATATCCAACATATCCAAAAAATAGTGTGTTGTCCAAAAACTTCAGAAGTCAACTGTTCTCAACAATCAATAAATAAAAACACTCAAAAACCATATTTTCCACTTTGGGAGACAATTTTCCCCTTGTTGTTGTTGTCTCCATTTGATTTCTCTGAATTTACCTTAGGCTGTGTGGAGCCTTTAGGCCTAATCTCACTAATAACATGAGAAAAATCATCTCTCAAATGCATGCAGGATGAAACAGATTTTGCAGAGTCATTTGAGGGAGAGGAGGGGGTAACAACAACTTTCCTTTATCAATAGCATGGTGGGATTTGGTTTTTAACCTTTTACTTGTGTGGGAAGACTGTAGTAGTGAGTGTGGAAGGGCATATTGGACAATTTGGTTAACCAACGGAGGAGGAGCAAGTAGAGACAAATTGGGCCAGCCACGATGTTGGGAGAATTTCGGGTGGACAATCTCTTGCCATCCGTCGTTTTCAAGGACTTTAGGTTGTAATGAGACATGAGGGGGAACTGGGATACCAGGGACATGCAGGACTTGGAAAGGAGACATTTTTGGCCTAGGTTGGACCACTCCTTGTCCAATCCAGTTAAAAAATCCATCTTGGAATAGATGGCTCAACTCTTGTGAGTCTGCATCAAAATGTATAGAAAACCTTGGCCTTCTAGGGCCCCTGTTCCAATTTCCTCTCCCTTTGTTACCCCGGACATGGATACCTCTACTGAATAATCTCATTCATGTATGCATTACTTATTAGAAACTAGTTTCTTCAACAAACCATACATGACATCTCTTTAAATATGAAACAAATTTTGGCTCAGTAACACATCAGACTCATGCAATCCAATCCATAAAAATCATTTAATACTTCTCAATGATCAGGGAGTGAATACGGGTTTTGAGATATATGAGGGATTGTATTGAGAAAAAAATGGTAAAATGAAGGGGGGTAGATCATGATTACTTCTCAACAAATCATCAAACAATCAACTGTAACCTATCCCTGTGCCATCCTTCAACTGCTAAAATACAAAGTTTTATTTTAACTATAATTTAATTTTAAGAACATGGAGTGAATAGTGAATCTGGGAAGGTGAGGGGACTTGTAATGTGCGGAAAAGTGAGAGAATGGCAGGGAAATAACAAATATTGTTCATAAAACAAACCAACTATCAATAAACATAACTCTGTACTCAATACAAAAAATACCAACACCAATTCAATAATTACTATGTATCAAAACTGTTCACTGTTCAATCTTCAAATTCTTCAAAATTTCTCAATTAGAACAATCCGCAATCATACTCATAATCGAAACAAATTTCAATGGTCCTGTTAAGAAAATGCTTTGTCTCTAGTTTCTTTCCTTTTCTTTTAAGAATCGAAAGAAAACACACATCAACATTGTTTCACCTCTATCCATAATACATCGCTATAAAATATCATACACTATCCATAAACTCAAAATCGGCCAATTAAAACATATGCACAGGTCCCTTTCCAAATTGAACAAACTTCTAAAACATGTCTGATTTCATACATTCTTCAACATATCGACCAATAAGTTCTTGTAACGGAACCACAGTCAACATAAACCTGAGCTTCATCACTATCAATGCAACCATTCATAATATGAACAATGATTCCATAATATATGCAGAATGAACATAACGAAATACACACAGTTACCAATTCCATAATTTTTTTATAACCCTGATCGGGCCTAGTGAAACACACAAGAGTCTCCAATTTGCAATCAACACCTTGCTGTAGAACATGATGATTCAAAGTATAACGAAAAAGAGGCGACCCTTTAACTAGATATTATTACTCACTCCCGATCAGAACTTTTCAACCAATTTCATCATAGGAAGACGAGATAGGGACTCGACAAAACATTTCATAACCACCCCACTTGATAACCCAATCTTTGACAACCAAAAATATGCCCGACATGAGTAAGAACAGTTGGGGATTTAAAAATCGGGCTCTGTCACAACAAATACAAAGAGGCAATCAAGAGTGCGCCTAGTCATAAATCACATAGAGAACTAGAGGTCCTCAGAGGAATATCAACCATAGGAAAATACCTTCTGATACAATCATAGTAGAAACCACATGGTTTCTTATAACTCCTGGTCTGAGAAATGGCACAACAATTAGCCATAGAGGAAACAACGACAGGTAGGGTAGAAAAATGATGCACATAATGCATCTTGCATTTGTAGAGGATAAGCGAATGTCCATTGGAAAAGGACATTTACCCAGAACACACAAAGGTATAACCTCTGTCTATTTCTTAAGAGCCGAATCATTTGACAATAATGCCAGTGAGGATACATAACCCGAGGCATAACTTATATCACCCAACAACCATATAGCATATATATCAACATTATGGCCACCCTAAGACCAATCTTCGAGATACTTTGATGCCAAGACCATGTGAATAAGCCCACGACCATGACTTTGAAAAAATACACAACAACCAAATGGCAATCCGAACACGACTGGACAGGGTTACCCTCATAACTATGAGGAAGAAACCAGAGGGAAACCCTCCACCATTAAAACACAGAGTGATAATGTTAAGAACCAAACATCAATATAGCATATAAAAACCTCAGGAAAAGTACTCAACGCCTTGAAAAAGAGATAATATCAGATAATAAGCCTCTTCGAGGGGGCAACCTCCTTTTACCCCACTTAAATGTTACAACCAAATGGCAATCCGAACACGATTGGGCAGGGTTACCCTCATAACTATGAGGAAGAAACCAGAGGGAAACCCTCCACCATTAAAACACGAGTGATAATGTTAAGAACCAAACACCAATATATCATATAAAAACCTCGAAAAGTACTTAATGTCTTGAAAAAGAGATAATATCGATAATAAGCCTCTTCGAGGGGCAACCTCCTTACCCCACTTAAATGTTCAAGTACAAGATGATTCCTGAATGAAAATGTCTCCTTGGTATATATAGAGACTAGGAGGAATAATTACAAAAAATGGCCTAAAACCAACATAATTAAAATAACATTACTAATCTAATTACAACTAATGGCCTAAAGTCGAATACATAAATAAAATGGCAATACTAATCTAATATGCCCCAATTAAGGGTAATGAGCCAATATTAGGGCTCTTTAACATGCCCCTCTCCCCTTGAGACAAGTGGCGTCCACAATGCTTGAGTAACTCCGGATGCTTCAGTGATAAAAGATTCATCTTCCCAAGTTGAATATTCAACCAGAGTTTCCTCCATTTAAATGAGATACTCTGAAATGAATCTATTCCTCAGCTTGGCTTAATTATGGTCAGTGATGGCTTCAGGCTCCACATGATTTATTGTTCTTGTTCGCAATATAGTTTGAACCGATCTGGTCGCCTATAACCTCTTTAAGCATGAAACATGGAACCTGCGTACCTCGAGAAGATGTAGGCAACTCCAATTTGTATGCCATAGTACCAATCTTTTGGTAACACCTTATAAGGGCCATAGTACTTTGGTGATAATTTATTATCCTTCTTGTCTCGCTTGAGGGACACTCTGCTTGTGCTGGTTGTAGTCTTAAACACCCAATCCCTACTTCAAAAATTATTTCACCATGATGTTGATTTGCTTGCTGTTTCATGCGATTCTATGCCATGGTCGTTGTCCTTTAAGATTTGAGAATTTGTTGTTGATTCTCTATGTGATCTTCCACCGCTTGAACCTTAGATTTTTCTTTAGAGAAGAAGTGATGGAAGGAGGGTGGTATCCAAAGTGCCATAAATGAATACTTTGTTCAAGTAGCAGAAAGGATGTGTTATACCACCATTCGGCCATGGGTAACCATTTGAACCATTGTAATTGTTTATCTATCGAGACCAAACAACGAAGGTAGTCTTCCGTGACATTTGTTCACTATCTCTCGCTTTTGTCCATCAGAGAGAGGATGATAGGATGAGCTATGAGCCAATTGAGTACCCAAACAAGAAAATACCTCGGCCCAAAAATGTCCAGTGAATATGGGACTGCCACTTACAATAACTTTTGGGCTGCCATGTAGCTTTTGAACCTGCTCTCCATGAATGCGGTGGAACCTATCAGCTTTGAAGGGATGAGTGCACAAAAGTGTGCATAACTCTGTTAGTTTATCAACAATCACCACGATGACACTCTTTTCCTTCAGACTTTGGTAACCCCCGTGATGAAATCCATGGAAACCTCCTCCCCAACACTGACTTCATGGATAATGGTTGCACCTGGGGTCTTAATTGTTCCAACCTTATTTTGTTGGCAAACCACATTCTGCCACAAACCTTGAACATCGGGCCAAGGGCCATCCCAAAAAATCCTTCAATTTCCATGGTAGGTTTTCAAAATCCTGAGTGCCTTCCTCCTATTGAGAGAGGTGTGCAATTCCAATCGCATTCCTTTGTTTGAGTTGGGAGTTCTTACATAAATATAAGCCGCATCTTTGTACCATAGTGAATCATTTTTCCATGTAAATGTATCTCGATCATCCGGAATCCTCAGGTAAACCTTTGAATGAGAGTCCACACTTTTTCATCATTTTTCCATTCATCCCGTTTCTATTATCCAATCGGGTTGATGATCGAGATAGCACAAAGAAAGGCCTCAACATCTTCATCCTTTCTTGAGAGTGCATCTTCCACAACATTTTGCTTCCCTTTATAGACGCATTTCAAATCATAGCCCAATATCTGCTACCCATTTTTGTTGCTCTTCCTAAGATAGTCTTTGTTCCAAGAAGTATTTAAGACTATCATGATCCGCTTTGACCCTTGAAGTGCCTTACCTATTAGGTAAGGACGCATTTTTCAATGCATGTAGTATTGCCATCATTTCCTTCATAAATGGGTTTGTGTAAGTCTCTTCCTTGAGTGGTCAACTTCAAAATCCAAGGGCCTTCCTTTCTGCATTAGGGACAAATACCAATTCCATTTCTCAGGCATCACATTCCACAATAAATATTTTTGTGAAGTCCGGAGTGGTCACATTGTGGGTTGTACACGCCACCTCTTTAAGTTGTTCAAAATCTTTAGTTGCCTCCTCGGAGTCCATGAAAATGCATCCTTCTTAGTTAGTCGTGCTAAAAGTGTCGTAAGCATTCTTCCATAGTTCAACAAACTTTAAGTGTAGTAACCCTGCCAAAACCCTGCTAAAAAAATCCTCTAAGATTTTTTAATGTTTTGGGAATCATTCACCATCATGGTTCTTAATCTGTTAGGTCTACCTTGACACGTTCATGAGATACAATAAGACCCATATAATCTACCTCTTTTACTCCAAAAGAAACATTTGGATGGTTTAACATATAGTTTTTTCTCCTTTAGAAGGTCAGGAATACCTGTCAACATGTCGCACATGATCTCCCAAGATACTTATAGATTAGTATATCATCAGTAATACTAACACAAATTTCCTCAAGGAAGGGGGCTTCTGGTGGAATTCATCAACTCTTTGAATGTGGAAGGTGCATTTGTAAGGCCAAAAAGGCATGACCAAAAATTCATAATACCTTCATGAGTTCGAATGCTGCTGGATATCTCTTCCTTCATTCCGATCTGATGATACCCCTAACGGGAGATCCAATTTTGTGAAATAGATTGCTCCATGTAAGTCTCATATAACACCATCAATCATGGGAATGGGAAACTTCTATCTTCTAATAGTGATCTTGTTGATCTCATAATTCGGACACATACCATGAGCTATATTTGAATACCATTATCGCTGGTGCAGAGTAAGAACTTGGATAGGTCTAATAATGCCGCCTCTAACATTTCTTCAACCATACCACTCTCACTCTTCCGGGAATAAGAGTATCCAGATGGCCCCATTAGGAGGAACAGTCCCGTGAATTAGGTGAATTTCATGATATTGATTTCGAGTGGTGGGAGACCTTTGGGAATATATTCAACACAGTCGCTTATCAATGATCCTTTGGAGATCTTGAGGAATAGATGTTCAGATGTTTGAACATCTAGTGAGCATAGTTGTGCAATAATGCCTTGATGCCCCTTTTTCAATAATTTTCCCTCTTGTCATGTCGTTAGAGCTTATCACCCACGGCTTCCCGTGATACCTCTCAACTCACTCCCTTTCCTTCCAATAAAAATTTCCCCATGAAAATTCTCTTTGAAAAATTAAAAAAGCCTCTGCTCCTAATGATTGTAACCATTGGATTCCTAGTACAACATCCCATTCACCCATGGTATAGAAATCATTGGAATATTCATACATATTCCCCCATAAGATTGATCTTATTGCATTTTCCGAAAGCAATTGATAGTTCCTCCATCTCGCAATCATTACTTGAACCGGGCAGACCGGATATACAAAACAATTGAGATCTTTTGGCTAATTTACAGTGAATAAAAATATGAGTGCCCATGAATCAATTAGGACTACATCTTTTCTTTGATGTGTCCTTCGATCTTCGAGGGTTTTGAGGGAGTGATAATTCCACGCAATGCATCATGACCATATCATGGGAGTCAACCTTCTCGTATCGAAATTGCTTCTATGTTTTCATCTTGAGATGGTTCTTGTTCTTGTTCTTCTTCCTCTTCACACCCATGTAGAATAATTTCTCACCACACTTATGTCCCTTTACTGTACTTGGTTGCCACAATTAAATCATAAACCTTTTGCTTTTCTCTTTCCTCCAATTGTTGAGGTGTCAACCCTGTAGGTTGATGTGTTTTAGGAGAAGGAGCATTGTTCTCTATAGATGTTAGGATAGTCCCTTCTAGTAGCCATAGTCAGAGCTTTTTACTTTCAACATTTCACACCTTAAATGCATTCTCCAATTTGGGTTCCCAGCAACCTCATGTTGAATGTTATCCTTAAAGTTCCTATGAATACATCAATCGCGTTCATCCTGAATACTTCCATACCTTTATATTCAATCTTTGGAAGTTCTCAATGTGATCTGTGAATCGAACCCTTTTGCTTGAGATTTTATCAATTGGCTAAAGAAGGTATTGCTCCTGTATCCCTCATAGTGTGATATCATTTCTTCCATGAAATTGTCCAAGGACGAAAGATTTTATGGCGAACAGCCATCGACACCAAACAAATTGATTAGGTTCTAAATATAAAGAAGAAATTGCTACTTTGTGTGTATGTGGTACATTATGGAGATCAAAAAATTGCTCCACCTCAAGTATCCATGTGATTGGGTCCTTTTCCATCAAACTTCTCATATCAATCTAGGGAACGTGGTTGGTCTTCAAACCAAAGTTGGAGTTTCTCCATTCTTTGATTCACCTTCCTTGTGTCCTCTCATCATGAATTTCATGGGACGACTACACTTTTGGGTGTCTTCTCTATATTAAATTTTTCATTACTTCCATGATCTTAGCTTCCATCAATCCATCTTAGTATCCAACTTAGCTTCCATTATCCATCTTAAGATCCAACTTAACTTCTATTGAATCAATCAACTTAGCTTCCATTGAATGCATTCTAGTATCCAACTTAGCTTCCATTGAATCCATCTTAGCTTCCATTGAATCCATCTTATTTTCAAGTTCATTTATGTCCCTAATGCATTTCTTCACCTCATTAAGAGTCCAAGTAGGATTTTCTGAGGCTTATTTGGTGTAAAAGTTCCCTTTTTGGGTGGTATGTTGGCCAAGTATCACCTTTTAACCTTTGATTTTGAGGTGGTTCTCGCTAGACAATATTCTCTCCAATGCCACGTGTCTGATCAAAATTGATGTGCCAAGTGGAATTTACAGCCTTTCCCCAATAACTTGTCGATTTTGATCTTTCTGTGAGATCTCACTTGTATAGTGTGCCCTGCACAAAATAATTGATATAAAATTCTGAAACCTACACCCAAAATAATAAAGACTGTCCACGATCCAATGCAACCAGTCCCACACAATTTGATAATACTCTAGGAAGAAGTTATGATTGTTTTACCTGAACACCTTCTTAAGACTAGTCAATAGGACTAGTCGATATCTCTATCTTACACATGGTGTGTATCTACAAATTTAAGATGACTCAGAAGCTTCACTTTTTACCACGTGATACATTACCAATTTCTGTGTAAATGTCCCTCCGTAGTTCGTGGTCTGAAACGTTACAAAAATTTTTTATAGCAAACATTCAAGAATGACTCATTTCAGATGATTCCAAAACCCTATCTTGTACTGGATATATATCCAAAAGTATAAGGACTAAGGATCTGAAATTTTAACCCACGTAATTCCTTGATCCGTCTCTAAATACTTCCTCCAAGCCGCTCCTTTCCAAAACATTGTGAAAAAATAGTGATAATGTAAAATCTCCACTTGTCTCAATGTAGCAAATAAAACCCCAAGACCTCGAAATTGCTACTCATATGTTAAGAACCAACAATGGAATATAGCATATAAAACCTCGAAAAGTACTCAACGCCTTTGAAAAGAGATAATTAGATAACAAGTCTCTTCGAGGGGGAAACCACCAAACGAGCAACGTTCTGTTACAATAATATCCAATAAAAAAAAAAGTACAAGATGATTCCAAATGAAAATGTCTCCTTGGTATATATAGGAGACTAGGAGGTATAATTACAAATAATGGCCTAAAGCCGACATAATTAAAATAACATTACTAATCTAAATTACAACTAATGGCCTAAAGCCGACATAATTAAAATAAAATTACTAATCTAAATTACAACTAATGTCCTAAAACCGACATAAATAAAATAACATTACTAATCTAATATGCCCCAATTAAGGGGTAATGAGCCAATATTAGGGCTTAACAGATAATACCCATATTCATTTAAAAAATCCACAAAGACCCACCATGATTTTAACCAACAGAGAAACCAATGAATGGACAACTCAACCAAAAACCAATTCTTTTACTTGCAAATCGAACAATTACACAGTCATTCCAGAGAGAAAAACCACGCATTTACACAATTGCAATTCTCAGGAAAACACAAACCCAAGCATTACTAAGCCATTTTTTGTTCATACACAAAGTGTAATTCATGGATGGGGTGAAAAAGAACTATACCTGTAACTGAGAGCTTAAAAGGCCGAGTTGGCCAAGCGTTTTCTTCCCAAGCCTGAATTGTGGAGCTATACCACCAACAAATCAAAATGAAACAAGAAGCATACTAGGGTGACGACCTTATGGGGGGAGTATGGAGGGATGTGCATTTACTACATGTCGGTTCTATCTCCTCTTCTATTCAATTCCGAAGTACAAGAAAACCAACAATCACCATATCATTTAAACCATGTAATCAATTTCCAACCATTGAAAACTGCGACGATTATTCCTGGCCCAATGCGCCACCCAAAACATTCATGTTAACCTTTGACAAGTTTTCATGCCATATGCATTGCCATATCATATGCGCCCAAAAATAACTCAAATGAAAAACTCATAGCCAGTAACCACCATATAATAATTAGGACTAACACTAACATGTTTTACATTTCCATTTGCACATAACTTCTAACATAGAATAACATAGATCCTTTCTTTTAGGATTTTTTACCATAAGTTTCTTCTCTTTGTTTTGGTTTTGTCATTACTAACATATTTCTTGTGTATGTGTATCCAGGTAATAAATCATGGTGACATGATTAAACATAACAATTGTAAGTATATGCCAATCATAACATAAAAATAAAGCTTTGAATAATAGAACATCCCATAAAATGCATCATCCACCTGTTACTATATCCAAAATGAAACCATGACTACACTGTCAACCATATAGGACCCTGTAAGCAACATCGAAACAACAACATAAAATGTGTGATATGATTATATATGAGCCTTCTAGTCTACAAGGGTGTCCCACCTACTAGTATTATATTATTAGCATAGTTTAAATAATAGGGCTTTAGCAATACTTTGCGGGCGGAATTCCTCGTTGCAATTTTAATCGTCAACAATGGTAAGACAAGCAAGGCTTGATGTAACATACCCATCCACCCACAGGCCGAGCTACATGGCTTCAATCCCACTTTGGACTTCTTTCGACTTATGATCCAACTTTTAATTAAGAAAGATGCATGAAGTATTCACATGCATAGATCAAGATTCATGCTAAAACATAAAATAAATTAACCATATGTTGTACACAACAATAAACAACAAGCATGCATACTATGGATACAAAATTCATAGATAAATAAATACACAGTGGAATAAATACACAAGCAAATAAAACCATAATAGAGAGCACTTATCTTTATGAAACAAATCAACAACTGGCTGCAGACCAAGGATGTTCCACCCAACCGTAGACGTTGTTCTTCCAAGTCTCAACAATAGTATCACCCCCAAGACAGGGCTATGAATCCATAAGGACGGATCCAGAGTGTCACTCGACTTCCCAAACCAATTAACACTCAATATCTCACATGCTTTTTAGCACCCACAACAATCCAAAGTACACCAACTCTCTTCTACCCAACTTGCACAACCCAAGAGAATGGATCCCCTTCTCTGCCATGTAGTCCCTCAGGATGTCCATATCCTTCGAGGGCTCCAGTGCAACTGGTCCAGAATCTCCATGCTGGGAATCTCAGGACTCATAGTTGTGAGAAAAACTAAACACGGGCGAAAGCATCTCATACATAAAGGCCTTGATTCATGGTTGGAATACACCAATAGTCTTTACAACCAACAAAACCATGGCTCCTCTCCAACAATTTGTTTTCCTTTCCCCAAGAAAATACACCAATAAGGAAGGATGAGTGGGTGAAAGAATGAGTGGAGTGAGAACATAATGAAAGGTGTTAACAACGAGAAATTGAGTGAGTGAGTGAATGAGTGAAGAAGAAGCAACCAGAAGAAGAAGAATGGGAACCCCCCAAATAGACCAAGGACGAGTTTATGTAATTCTTGGAATTAAGGAACCACTTGGCCTACCCCCAAGAAACTCATGTAATTGTTATTCTTCATTAAAACAAAATGGGTAAATAAAGTATAAAATAAATACTTAGCCCCTCAAGCCCCCTCTCTTGTGGAATCATAGCCCCCTATAACTCTTTTCCTTGTCATTCTAGCATCCAGTGTTGTATTTATTATCAATAATGATCAAACATTACATTTCCTAGGCACATTGACCTTCCTAGATTAAATAAATACATTATTTAATACGAGTCTCAAAACCCGAGGTGTTACATTCCCTCCCCCTTATTTTGGCACTGTCGTCAATGCATATATAAAAAGAGATCAAAATCTCAAAATTTATTCAAAAATTTGCGGATACTCTACCTGCATGGCATCTTCATGCTCCTAAATATCATCTTCAGGACTGTAACAGGTTCATTGGACCTTTACCAGCTCTATAACTCGATTCCAGAGAATTTTGACTTTTCTATCCAATATTCACATTGGATGGACTTGAAAGTCTCCCTCTGTCTCTACCTGAATCATATGCCAATCAATAACATGGTTAGGATCATGTACATGTTTTTTTTACCAAAGAGACATGAAATACATTATGCACATTCATAGAAATAGGCAATGCAAGCATGTATGCAACTAGCCCTATTCTGTCCAATATCTCAAATGGATCACAGAATCTGGCTACTAGCTTTGTACAACTACCCAACTTCAAAGAGCTCTTATTGGGGTTCACTTTTAAAATCACATGCTCCCCGGACCACTTTAAATTCTCTATCTGTTATGTTCTTATCTGCATAAATTTTCTGTCTATCTTGAGCTGCCTTTAAATTCTACTTAATTCTAACCATTTGGTCTTCCATATCCTTGAGCAATTCTGTCCCAAGTACCACTCTATCTGTTGGGTTGTCCCAACTCATTGGAGTATTGCATTTCCTTCCATACAATGCTTCAAATGGGCTCATTTTCAATGAAGCTTGATACCCATTATTATAGGCAAACTCAACCAAGTGCAAGTAATCTTCCCACTTAGATGGTTTATCTATCACATACATTATCAAAATGTCTTCAATTACTTGGTTGACTCTCTCTATCTTCCCATCTGACTGTGGATGGTATGTTGTGCTAAAGTTTAGATTTGTACCAAATCCTTTAAACAATCCCCTCCAAAAATTTGAAGTAAACTTTGTATCTCTGTCTGAGACAATTGTCTTAGGTATCCCATGCAACCTAGAAATCTCCCTCATGTAAATTTATGCAATATTAGTTGATCTATGATTCATTTTTACAGGAACAAAATGAGCAACCTTTGTCAATTTATCAACTACTACCATGATTGAATCATGTTGTCTTTTTGTCCTGGGAAATTTAGTTATAAAATCAATGGTTACCACTTCCCGTTTCTTCTCTGGAATTGGTATGGTTGTAGCAAACCTGTTGGGTACCTATGCTCAACCTTCACTCTCTGACATTCCATACACCTGGCAATGCAATCAACACCATCTCTTTTCATTCCTGGCCAAAATAATTGGCTTCTTACTGATGCAACTATTTTCTAGTAACCAGGATGTCCGACATATGAAACATTATGCATTTAGTTTAATACCAAATTCCTAAGTTCTTCGGAACTAGGAACATAAATTCTATTTTTATGCATAAGTAATACATCTTCCTTCATCTCAATTTCTATAATTTTATGTTGTACATTTTCTTGCTGTAAGCTTTCCTTTACCTGTAGGTAATTTTGGTCTGTGACAAAAACATCTAAAATTCTCCTCTTTAAATCTGACTGATGCATACTAACAGTTGTAGCATGCATGAGATATACTCTTCTACTAAGTGCATCAACAACTTTATTTTCTTTTCCTTTAATATGCTTGATATCAAAATCATATTCACTTAAAAATTCTAGCCATCTTGTTTTCTTGGAATTCAAAGTTTTTTGTTCAAAAAGATATTTCAAACCACTGTGGTCTGTTCTTAATTCAAATCTGTTCTCCATGAGATAATGCCTCCACATATTCAAAGTGTGAACAATGGCAGCAAGTTCCATGTCATGTGTGGCATAGTTCCTCTCATGTTTTTTAAGATTTCTGGACTCATAACCAATGACATGTCCATTTTGAGTGAGGACTCCACCAATTCCTTCCTTGCATGTATCTATACATACCACAAAACTTTCATTTGGGTCAACAATATTTAAAATAGGTGCACTATTAAGTAATTCTTTCAGCAGATTAAAGTTCTCTTCACACTCAGATGTCCATTAAAATTTAATTCCCTTATTTTTCAAAGATGTGATGGGATGAGAAATCTTAGAGAAACCTGCTATAAATATTCTGTAGTAACTGACTAATCCCATAAAATATCTGACTTCTGAAACTTTCCTGGGTGTTGTCCATCCTCTAATGTCTTGAATCTTCTCTAGATCCACTACTATACCGTGTTCTGAAATAATGTGTCCCAAGTAATGGATATGTTCTTGGTAAAAAGAACACTTACTAATCTTGGCATACAACTGATGTTCCCTCAACACTTGAAATACCAATCTTAGGTAATGTTCATGCTCTTTCTCTGAATTAGAATAGACAAAGTATGTCGTCAAGGAATACTATGACAAAATTATCCAAATAAATTCTGAATATGCCATTCATTAAGCACATAAAGACAACTAGTGCATTGGACAATCCAAATGTCACCACTACAAATTCATAATTCCCATACTTGGTTCTAAAGGCCATCTTATTGATGTCTTCTTCCTTGATTCTTACTTGATGGTATCCTGATCTCAAGTCTATCTTTGAAAATATCTTTTCCCCTCTTAGTTGATCAAAGAGGTCATCAATTATGGGTAGACGGTACTTGTTCTTTACAATGGATTTATTCAGCTATCGAAAGTCAATACACAACCTCAAAGTTCCATCCTTATTTGTGACAAAAAGTATTGGTGCTCTCCAAGGTGAAACACTTGGACGTATGTACCCTTTCTTCAAGAATTATTCCAACTGCATTTGTAATTCTTTTAATTCTGGTGTACTCATTCTGTAAGTTTTTTTTGATATCAGGGAAGCTCCTAGAACTAAATCAATAGAGAAATATATCTCCCTCTTTGGTGGAAACCCTAGTATTTCTTGGAACACATCTTCAAATTCTTGTAGTACCGAAAATTATTCAAGGCCTGGCCCCTTTGTCTTTTCTGGCTCCTCCACATGGGATGCATACAATTGACATCCTTTTCTGAAACATCTCTTCAGCTGTAAGGTTGAAATCTCCCTTATAGAGATGGGTATTGTATCTCCTTTCACAATGCTCTATTTTTCTTCTTCATAAAGACATGTAAATGTCTTGTTATGAAAATCTAGGACAACATAATGCTTGTCCAATCAATCCATTCCAATTAGAATATCATAAGACCCCAATGGTATAATATTTAGATCAACTTTAGTATTCAAACTATTAAGAATTATGGAACAACCCCTGACCATATCATGTATTCTTCTTTTGGTTCCAGTGGCTAGATGAACCAAACTTGATTTTCCAAGCTTATTTTTCTCCAAAGGTAATCTATCCATTATTTTAGGATCAATGTAACAATGACTTGCTCCTGAATCAACTTAAATAGAAATATGTTGATTAATGATCTTACCTTCCACCTCGATCATATTGGATTGATACTCTGCTTGTCGATCATCTAAGGATGCATAAATTCTTCCCATTTCTTCTACTTTTGTAGCTTCTTGGATGTTGTGCATGGTCTTTACTCTGTCATTTCTGTGAGGGAAATCCTTGTACATGTGATCTTCTTTGCATCCCCAACATTGGATTGGTGGTCTTCCCCTTTTTCCCAAGGAGTCTTCTCTCTTGGATTCATCCTTAGCATACTGGTCTTGATGATTTTTATTTGGGTTATTTCTATTAAAAGGAGGTTTGAATCCCTTCCTCCTTTGATCATACTTCTCATTCTTCTTATCCTTCCAAGATTTCTGCATGGATTCTCTGCCCTTTCCTTGCTCATACAAGTACTTATCCATCCTAATGGTATCAATAAAAGTCCTGGGTTCATGATATTGAATCTTCTCTCTATAAAAGGATGGAAATCCACTCAAAAACTTTTGTAATTTAAACTTCTCTAATTTTATAAACCCCACATACTTTAGAAGCCCCATGAACTTATTTTCATACTCCACCATGGTCATGTTTCCCAACCCGAGTTCAAATAAATCCTACATTTTCTTTCCATAGAAGTTCTATGAAAGGTACTCCTTCTGAAAATATTTCTTGAATTTCTTCCAAGTGATCCTACTTTCATTAATGTGCTCAACTTGCTTCAACTAATCCCACCACATAAGAACTTTCCCATGTAAATGGTAAGTGTCAATTATGGCTTCTAGGTTTTATGAGTAGTTATGCGATTGAAAATACCTCCCGAGTCCAAGCAACCATGCCTTAACATCATCTTCCCTTTCTCTTTCACCATCAAAGGATGGTGGCTTAAGCTTCCTCAACTCTTCTTGCAAACTGTCCAATCCATGTCTCCTTCTTCGGTGCGTAACATGAGACACCTTTGAGATACTTATGGAATCTTCAGATGCATAAAATTTTCTTTTTGAATAGGGAGGTGAGTGATGCCTATGAGTTCTGCTATCACTTATTGAATATCCAGTTCTTCTGCGTTCATCTCTTCTTCCATGACATCTTCCCTCTTCCTACTGTTTTGAGTTTGATCCATTATTTATTTGCCTCTGCAACTGATTTAAGATTTGCATCACTTGAACATTTATCTGATTTTGTTCTCTGATCAGTCTCTCATTGTCTACTTTGTAGCTCTGCACTTCTATTTTCAGGCTTCTCACAGTCTCTATCAATGTTTCTTTCTCCCCTCTGGCCTGGTGTCTGTTGGATTCTGTCTCTGCATCACCAACACTGATATTTTGATCTTTGTCCTCTTTATCATGGTTGGAAGCTCCCTCTCCTTCCTCCATTTCATGAATACAGATTATGAACTGATATGTTTAAACCCATTAATTCTGCAAAATGTGCAAGCAATCATTTTGTTAGAATTATGCATATTAAGAAAACAATCGCCAACAATGCTACAAGTCCTTTTTCTTCTCAATTCATGAAGAACATATTATCATTCTCCATCATATAACACTCCCATGTTATCCTTTGATGATGCAAAATTCAATTATGTGCAGGAGCTTCCTTCAAACCATTTTCCATGTGGCCACGACTCGAAACCACGGGCTTAATCACCCTTTAGCGCCCCGCTTTGTGTTTTTTATACACAGGAGCTCGCGCAAAGACCATGTATGAGCGATTGGTTACCTTATTGGCCTCTTTTTACGTTAGCATGGGACCCGCATTGGGACCAAGTACTCTGGACTTCGGCCTTCAACTTTTTTCCCTTGTCAACTTCTGTTTTCCCCCAGAGTTACAATTTGCCGAAGCCATCAATCATTCCTCTAGAAAAAACGGACGGTTGAGACTTAATCTCCCGTCGAATGGATGGTATCGCCCCCATATGGAGGCTTCAATGAGATCGAAGATTGTGAACTAATTAGGCATTGAGACAGACAGATCTTGACCAATTCGGAAATTCATCACTTCGGGATCCGAAATATTTCCCTTCTCGAGTCTTCCACTTCCCCGGAGTGGAAATCCACCGAATTACTTACATTGTTCATCCATGGTTTAATCGGATGATCGAGACTTAATTAAGCGTTGAGACAGACGGTCCTTACACACTTCAAAATTTCGACACTCTGGGATATTTCCATTCCCGAGTCTACCACTTCCCCGGAGTGACAATCTGCCAAAGTGCTCACCCATCCTCCCTTTGCTTGATCTGATGGTCGAGAAAGGTCCCGAAGGGATCTCAAATCGACGGTCTGCATGCCTTCGCGATTTCAGTCTTCGACACTTTTCACTAACAGAAACTTGGACACCCCCGGATTCATAAACTCCTGGATATGACACAACATGCTGATGTCACCTAGGGTGACATGGACCCGTGGCACATGTGCCATGTGTCACTAAAAAATGAACATATCGAGGTCCAAAAGGTACCAAATATGGGTGAAATGTGTCCTCACACAACACCCCTACCACGTGGCATAAGCCATGTCATCAACCACATGAACGATCCACAATCTCTGCTACAGATTTGACGGCCCACGTAACTTCATGACTTTACACTTTTGTTAATTCGACACTTTGGGGCTTTGATCTACAACATAACCATAAATCGCTGGAGTGGCGAAGTTTCGAAGTTCGAAGTTTGCTAACCCTCCACCACTGCTAGATCCAACAACCTGCAGCACTCCCAAATTCCTTCCCTCGATATAACGGTCGATGGGAATTCCAGGACTTCGACACTTTGGGGCTCCAGGTGGTAGCAGTTCAACAAAGTTTAAAACTACTGTAGTGAAATATCCCTAAGTGGTCAACACCGGGTGACCACAATTGACAATGAAGATCCCCCCTCTCTGCATCCTATCAGATCAAATGACTGATGGGAATTCATGAATCCATCCTTGGGAATTCATGAATGAATCCATCAGATCAGATGACTGATCGTCGAAGCGATGAAGTCCGAAGTTTTTCTTTTCCTTTCCCGTTTGGCTTTGATCGACGATTGACAATCGACCAGCTAGATATGACAGCTGGGACTTAATCTTAACCAACCTCTTGTTTCGCCTTCATCGAACGATCCATATTCACCTGCACTCTAATCCAATGATCCATGTCACCCTTGATCCCACAGTGGTGATCGTTCCCGAATTTGAAAGGGATGGTCATGATCCCACGATCCCTTACAAAGGAGCTCCGATGCTCTGGGTTTTGCACGGACTCTACAATGCCATTCCTCCCGAGCTTTAGGATTTCAAGGTCATAATAGACCTCAACCATGAGACTCTTACCAACAGATCTGACCCATACCTTCCTGGTGTTTCAACCTATATCTTTGATACCAATCTATAACATACCCAACCATACACAGGCCAGGCTACGCCATTTCAAGCCCACTCTAGACTTCTGATCCAACTTTTAATTAATAAATATTCATGAAGTATTCACATGCATAGATGAATATTCATTCTAAAACATAAAATAATTGAACCATATGTCGTACATAATAATAACCAACAAGCATGCATACTATCGATACAAAATTCATAGATAAATAAATACACAGTGGAATAAATACACAAGCAAATAAAACCATAACAGAGAGCACTTATATTTAATGAAACAAATCAAAAACTAGATGTAGACTAAGGACATTCCACCCAACCATAGACACCGTTATTCCAAGTATCAACAATAGTGTCACCCCCGAGCCAGGGATATGAATCCACAAGGATGGTTCCAGAGTGTCACTCGGCTTCCCAAACCATTCAACACTCAATCTCTCACAAGATTTTCAGCGCCCACAAAAATCCAAAGTACACAAGCGCTTTTATACCCAGCCTGCAAAACCAAAGAGAATGGACCCCCTTCTCTGCCACGCAATCCCTCAGGTTTTCCATATCCTTCCAGGGCTCCAGTGCAACTGGTCTAGAATATCCATGCTAGGAATCTCATGACTCGCAACTGTGAGAAAAACTAAACACAGGCCAAATCATCTCAGACATGCAGGCCTTGATTCATGGCTGGAATACACTAGCAATCTTTACAGCCAACAAAACCATGGCTCCTCTCCAACAATTTGTTTTCCTTTCCCCAAGCTAAGATACCAATCAGGAAGGATGAGTGGGTGAAAGAATGAGTGGAGTGAGAACATAATGAAAGGTGTTAACAATGAGAAATTGAGTGAGTGAGTGAATGAGTGAAGAAGAATAAACCAGAAGAACAAGAACGAGAACCCCCCAAATAGACCAAGGACAATTTTATGTAATTATTGGAATTAAGGAGCCACTTGGCCTTCTCCCCAAGAAGCTCATGTAACTTTTATTCTCCATTAAAAAAAAATGGGTAAATAAATTATAAATAAATACTTTTCCCCTCAAGCCCCCTCTCTTGTGGAATCATAGCCCATATAAATATTGTCCTAGTCTGTCTAGCAGCCAGTGATGTATTTATTATCAATAAATATCAAACATTACATTTCCTAGGCACACTGGCCTCTTTCAATTGTTTGGGCACTATGGCCTTCCTAGATTAACAAAATACATTATTTAATACGGGGCTCAAAACCCGGGGTGTTACACTTGACATCCACAACATCGAATTTCATAGCCTTTGAGCCACTCAGTTCTAGAGCTCCTAAAGCAGATAGCAAGGTATTCCTCTGTGTGGGACACATCTGGAGCACCTCCAAGGCTGCCATCACGCACGACGTTTGGCCCAAATCCTTGACAATCGAGTAATTTTGGGCAGCTATGGAATTGCGATTGTGGGTAGAGCGCTTAAGGACTCCTTTCAAAATATGAGGCAGAGGTTCCTACTTATCAACCTGCACAGGTATTTACGGAGGAGGTGGATATGGACCTATAACAAGCTACGAAGAACCATAATCACAAGCTCGAGTGGCTATACTAACTTCAAATTTAACCATATTAACGAATATATATCCACCGTCATGTGCCAAGGGATTTTGTCTTCCACTCAACACATTTCCAGTGTTGGAGGATCCAGATGTCATACTTTGATTATGTGGAAACAGGTTAGTCAATACAATAGGCTACTGCTCTATGAGCCTTGAGGCTTCCTCGATTTTGGGGCACAAGTGGGTAAGGTGATCATCTTTTCAAAGTTTGCAAGGAAACTTCACTTTCCTCTTTTCTTTCTTGCCCTCACCATCATTATTATTAGATTTATCATTATTATTGTTGTCCTTGTCTTTATTATTTTTATTATTCTTCCCACCCTTATGATTATTACCGCATCCTTTCATTTTGTTCCCTTCAGGTTGCTGGTCACCGTTCGGGTTCGTCGACTATACATAATGCACATCCGCTGATTGGGTGGGTGAGAACAAAGTTGTAGCTTGTCCTACTATAGATGGGTTAAGAGACAAATATTTTAGCTGGTTCATCACCAGTGCTACAATCTTAGAATTTGTGGAGCCTATGATGCCATCGACATTGTTGATGCCCAAAAGATCAACATAGGGTACCTGCTTGCAAATGGTTGCAAACACCTTATTATTCAACTATAGTTAATAACATACTAATATGTGGGACCCCTTGTGTGACTTGTGTGACTATGATGAAGAGATGACACTTATGCTTGATGTGCTTATGAGTTGGATGAGATGAGATCTACAGTTTATTTGTGTTTAGAGTCTCTAATGAAATAATTAATCAAATGATGTCATGGGAGATATGATTTAAAAGGGAATGGTGTTATTTTATATAACACTTACAAGTATTATTATGTTACATGTATTTTGAAGAAGGACCTCAACTCCATGTTTAAGTTATATATGTGATATGGTGATTTTATTCCAAAAGGATTACATGCTTTATTTGAATTGGAAGTAAGGTTGAAACATGATATCCCTAGAAAGTATTTTATATATGTCACATTGGAATTTTTAAACAAGTGTTGGCACATTTATTAAATTGGAGACTTAGGGAAATGGTGGTGTATTCGAATTGCATTAAATTGTTTTGGAGTTAGTGGTTGATGTGTTGTATGTTAGTTTGCTTGTACTGGCTCTGGATGAATGTAGATATGACGTGCATTAAATGCACGTCGCTCTAACCCTCCTCGAGCCTGCCACAATAGTCATTTTTCATTTTCTCTTGTTGGTTGTTGCTGCTCCATTTTTTTCGGCCGTGGAAGAGGTATACAAGCTTGGTTGTTTCTCCTTATCAATTTTTACACAGGGATGGGTTTCTTGCTGCTCCATCCATGAATTTTTGGCTTTGCTATTTAATTAAGTCAACATTTGGCTCTTGAGTTTGCTCATTGTCTGTGCATTTCCAAAGTTTGTAATATATGGAGTGTTTGAATGTGTATGGATTGGTGGTTAAGTGTTGGTCTCTGTGGCGTTGTATTTGAACCATGCACATTAAAAAGTTGTGTGGATGTTATTACTGCATATGTTATTCGTGCTTTACTTGTGGGAAAGAATATAGTTGGGGACTCTCAGGCTTGCCTTGCCCCTGGTTTCTTGTTTTGGGTTTCTTCCCTAAGCATATCACTGCTCCTTACCTATGGGTTATATGAACACTTTTCCTGTCATTTAAGTTATTAGTCTCCGGTCCCATTGTGCTCGCATCCTTGTAACAACTTTGTGAATATAAATGTGAAGTTTTGTAGAATTATTAAGCTTCTCGTGCTCCTTTTGGATA
Source organism: Picea sitchensis (assembly GCA_010110895.2). Lineage (NCBI taxonomy): Eukaryota > Viridiplantae > Streptophyta > Pinopsida > Pinales > Pinaceae > Picea > Picea sitchensis. The sequence goes on along the minus strand of SNQJ01S0013346.1, from coordinate 69,375 downwards.
AACCCTTAATTTGGTCAGCTTGTGCCCCTTACCGCATTACTCTTCACTGTTATGTATTGAACCATGTGTATTGGAAATTATTGTGGAAGTGGCCAACCCAGAATTTAATAAAGGCACTATTCATGCTCATTTTTGGTCATGGGTTTAGTCGATTATTTGTTGTGCAAAAATGGAAAGAATGTTAAGCCCACTCATGTTGTTGTGTTGGTTTTGTCACATGGGTGAGAAAAAACACATCACTTACTTGCCTAGTTAAGTCAGCTAAACAAGACAGAGGTTTGTGAGTTGATTAGATAGCCAAATACACATGAAACAAGGAAATAAAACTAAAAACAAAAGGAAATAAATGTTAGAGAAGCTTGCAAGAATTAGAACCATGAAAAACAAAAAATGACAATCATATAGCTACCAATGGATCAATGTATTGATATGCTAACATCGTAGAGAAAGGCAGGGAATTATGAATCCCCTCTTCCTCCTTGGGAGGGCTCTTGATTTCCCTAATATAAATCTCTTCTCTTCATACAATGAGAAGTAACAATGGTGAAAAAATACAATGCCAATCCTCTCAAGAGGTGAGTGGAATGGCCCTTGCTATAGTGCTTGAACGATTCAAAGAGAAAAAAAGGATCCTCCAAGAAGAATTCTTGAAACATAAAAATACCTTGAAGTTCTTGTTTTCTTAGCACACCCATGGCATATATTTATAGTGTCCATTCATGACAAGATATAATTGGCTCATGATGTGAACAAGGGGCCTTTTAGGGCACTTCCTAGTCCTTGACCAACCTCCAAGCTAGATTTCACTCAAATCTGAGTGTCAAATTGTGTTGGAAGTCAAATTGGAATTGCTTGAGAGGATGAAAAGATTCATAAATGTATCATTCGTGAGAAGTGTGCGAATTTTCTCATAAACAGTCGCGCATCTTGTGCATTCTGCGCACAGTGCGCACTTAGGGTTGTGTTATCCTGCGCATTCTGTGCACAATGTGCACGCTTCCTTTGGTGAATTTGTGCACTTTGATTTATGAACCAAGTATATAGTTTTATGCCTTTTTGATGGATTTTGATTCTACAGGTGTACTGATTATTGCTGGAATTGATGTCTTTCTTCAACCATTGTTTCTAATGCTGTAGACGATTTTTTGGTGATAACAGATGCCTCCTGATGTGTGAGGTTAGGAGCATACGTATAGACGAAATACATCAATGTTTCTTTTGTTGAAAGTGCCATTGTAAGGGAGAGTGAAGAGAGGAACTGCAAGAGTGATCCGTTAGAGGGAGAGGGAAAACTCTGGGAACTAGACCTTTCTCTAGGAGAAAAAATAAAATCTGCATACAAACGAGGGGGGCATGCCCCGTGCTCGTGGCATGAAACCAAAATGTGGGACTGTAACGAAAGGTGTATGGAGATGTAGATAGTTGAAACACCCTAGGGGGTGATTGATAATGGCAAATGACGGTTATGAATGGTGAACTGGCTCTGAATCAAGTAGTGGACGATGGTAAGAAGTGTCGATGGCTCGTAGGCATTGATGGCCTATCAAATTCAGAGGTCTTCGGCTGGTATGAAAAAACTACAATGGTTTCATAGTAAGACCCACCTTAAAATGAGAGTTTGTTGAAGGCTAATGTTATGGGGGTCAATGGAATCAGAAATCAATGATGACTCTCTCTGTTTTGTCTGAGACGCCTCATTGAAAAGGTAATGAGAGTCAAGATACTGCCACCCTTCTGGAAACTGTGTTGATGTTGACAGGAAGGGAGACGTGACGCCAAGAAGAAATGGGCGTCTTGAAATCCACTGAGTAGTAGGTGATATCAGGTACTGATGGGTAACATGGATGAAGTCAAGACACTATGGGACTCCAGACTGCCCTTAGTTGGGGTGTTGAAGGATGATTGGTAACAACTGTAAAATTGGATCTAGTGTTAGGGGGGCAACTAAACATGGGGTTAAATTGTGCAGGAGGGTAAAAAAAAGTGGGCAAACTCAGATATCGTGGTTACATGGAGTTGGGATACTTAGGGTTTGTCAACAATGGTGATATGAAAAAAGGGTGGATGCCCCAACCAAGAGCGACATGGGTTGCTTTTCCAGGTAAAAGAAGGCCATCGAGGATGATGACTAAAAAATCTATGTATATGCTGGAAACATGGGATTTATACATTTTCCAAATGAAATAAATAATAATTTGGGTTGAGTATACAGATACAGAAACGGGTGCCCCTGTGAAAGATGGCTTGGCCTATTTAGGGCACAAGTTTGTAAAAGAGAACTGGTGGAGGGTGGAGGCCCCATGGGTGGGTTTCTATAGTAGGTAAGTGGATGGAGGACAATATACATATGGGAAAAATGATGGTGGATTATATGGAGGGATACTGGAACTGCGGGGGTGCAGTCAATAGAACCAAGTGTAGGATGATGTGACCCGAGAGTCCATTGGGAAGGTTAGAAATATGATAATAAGAAGTATGGGGTTCATTCTCAGAAGTGAAAATCCTATCAAGACTCCTAATCCTAGGGGGTGAAAAACAACATGAGTGTCAAGTTTCCAAGGGGAACAATGAATGGGAAAAATAATATGGGCGAGAGTGCTATTGGTTGACAATACCAAAATGTGGCAGAGGTAAAGGTATTGTAGAGTTAGATGTAGGGACCCTAAAGGCAAATGTCAAATTGTATGACTCGGATATGCAATTGTTTATAGAGGGAGTAATTACATGTCAGTGTTGAACATATACTTGAAGGGGCTGTAAGATTGATTAATCAAGTACCTGTACAAAAACTAAATACCCGACGTGAACAATATCTGATGATAAAGAACATATAACAATTATTTGATAAAATTGAAAGTAAGCATGCGTACCTAAACGTGGCATGAAAAAATGCTCCTCCGGGGATAAGTGTAGATGATAACCCAGGGAATATGAATGTGTGGATGGTTGGATCAGGATCTCGTGGATGAGAATGGTTCAGAAAACAGAGGCTTTGAGCTCCTATACTAGAATCTAGAAGTTGGGAAAAAGGGCCTATATATGGATGGTGGGCCCACAATGCCACCTCATTTTCACCGACACTATTGTTGATCTAGCGAAAGAGATGTGAGGTGATTTGAAGATTGTGGGAGCTTGGGGCTATCGATCCGAGAGTTGTGAGAGACAGGTTAGTGACCTTATCGTAATGTACTTTGTGAAGTTGGGGGAGGGTAGATAGGAACTATACATAGGGTCATACATGGTTTTTTTGAGGAAGGAAGCCACTAGGGCGTGGGAAAAGGGCGAATACCCGCCCATGTGTGCATGAGTGGAATTCGGTTTCCCACACATTATGTGGAGGTTTTTTCAAAACAATCGTGCATTCATGAATACACGAATGTGATGGAAAAACCCACTCATAATGTGTGGTTGTGTAGGTAAAAAAAACACACATGGGCGCGTGGATTATATAGACATGCGTGCATTGGATGCGTGCCTCTATCATGAATAGTTGCACACTCATGCGCAACTGTGAGTAGGACAGGTGCACATTAGTGCGCAGATGTTTGCTGAACAATTGCGCAGAGATGCAAGATTGTATTGGGTAAATCAACACACTGTGTGCGGGATTATGGATGTATTTCATTTTGATGAGTATGATGTTTGATGTATGAGGTGGCTGATCGGGTGTTTCTGGGTGAATGCAAGTGATCAAACGAGTTGGGGATGATGTCGGTCCACTGGCGAGAGAGATATTGGGACCAATTGAGAGAGGTTGTGAGGGAGAAACCAGTAATGTGCAGACACTTGGTGGCTTTCAGGTTGCTGAAGTTTTTCGACTGTCCGTTGATACGGTCGCATGAGTTATTACTCCAGTTTCTGATTTGGATGTGGAGCATTGACCTGCAGTGCTTTATGGTATGAGGGGAGAAACTAGAATTCTCTCCAATAGAGGACATATACTTTTTGATAGGACTCCCATTCTGGGGGAGGGAATTGGTTGTGGATCCCCATCTACCAGGGGAGGATAGGGTGGAGACGATCACAATGATACATTGTTTTGGGCCGAACCCTATGTCGGGTTCGGTAGTGCGGAATGAGGCCATCGATGACATGTTGACAGAGTTCATAGTGTCCATGCTTGTGAGGATTTATGGATCCTTGGGCACTCAATGTATCATAGGTGGTTAGCTGAGAGTGGTTGAGGAGGTCTTGGATGGAGACCTATTCACATGGGGTGCGTTGATGCAGACCCAGATGGTGTCCCACAAGTGTCGACATGTTGATTCTGGTGACTTTTCCTTCAGGTCAGTTTTGGTGGCCTGGTTCTTGGAGAGGGTGCCTCTATTGCACCCTCAGATTCTATTGGTGCCAACGTTGCGGCGAGAGCCTCAATTGATGCGGTGGGTGCATGTTTTTGGCACGACATGGAGGAGGGGAGGGTGGCCATTATTTTATGGCCACAGTTGCTCGAGTGTGGCGGAAAATTCCGCTGGTGATTTTACAGTTTCCATATGATGGTATGGATTAATAACAAGATCCAGATATGGTGCTACCTCTTGGGGAGGACTGGGATCATAGAGGTATGTGTGTTATCTGTCTTTGTGATTTTGGTAGATAGCATTGATTAGAAATGTATATGGATGTTGACATTATTTATGTTTTTTTTTGTAGATGTTGGACCCCGGGGTCAAGAGGTTGAGGTCATCTGGGAGCCTGCAGAGGCGAGGGATGGGAAGAGGCATCGACGAGATGATATCGGTGCAGGACCATTGAGAGAGCCATAGGGGGATGCTGCAGTTGTACTAGAGTATCTGCGTCGACGGTTTGAGCGGGTCCTACAGGGGGTTCCAGAGGGCATATGGGCCCACATCTAGGATGACGAGGTCTTGGACTAGTGTGTAGGAGTACCACCAGAGTGGTGGGTGATAATCCATAGGGAAGCGATGACTGGGGCATCTATGACGGGTCGACTGCCTCCTGGAGTTGGAGTGCTCCCAGCTGGTGGGGTACCTCTGGCTGAAAGGGGACCTGGGGGGGGATCTCTAGG
>SNQJ01S0013346.1:32020-55278 GCA_010110895.2 Picea sitchensis | reverse complement strand
GGTCAGATCTTTTCTTGTGCTTCTACATCTTGAATATATTGTGATCTCCATGTGTTGATGAATCTTGTATGCACTTAATAACTCAATAAATTAGTAGTAGTTAGTGATTCCAAGAAAGAATTTGGCTTGGGATCATTACAATGTACTTGTGTCCATTACTGGATGGAGGATTGAAAGTCATGAAATTGATGCCCCATTTACAAAAGGGGTCGGTTGTGATGACTGGGTGTAGAAGATATGGTGGAGCACGTGCTTTTTTGACATAAAGTTGGCATTGATCACATCGCTTGAAAATGTGGATGCAGTCATGAAACAAAGTGGGCTAGAAGTATCTTGCTCGAATGTTTTTTTTGGGTGGTAGAAATACTCGAAAGGTGACCTTCGCAAGCACTGCTATGGAAATCATTCAAGACTCTGTCGGCTTCATCGATGGTAAGACATCGCTGAAGGATGGTATCGACCCTGTGTCAGTAAAGAATGTCTTCGATGAGGAGGTATTGGAGAGCCTGATGGATAATGCGTCGATGGTCATCTCTAGAGAGGTGATACCCAAAAGCTTGTGTACGAAGGTAGACTAGGAGGTCGTCGTACCAGGGGTCATATGAGGAGATGAAGAAGAGGTGTTCATCGGGGAAATATTCATTGATGGGGGAAGCTTTGGCATATGAGGGAAAATTCGTAATGAGTTCGGCTAGGACAAGAGATTTCTTTCTTTTGGGAGTAGAGAAATCTAGATCGTATTCCTGAAGGATAACGATCCATCGGGAAAATTTGTCATTGATTTGGCATCAATTGAGCAAGTACTGCATGGGGTTGGAATCTGCCATGACCTTCATAGTTCGAAGCAGAATGTAATGCCACAGTTTTTGGACTGTGAGGAAAACTGCTAACGCGAGATTGTCATCATGATTATATTTCAAGGGTGGTCCTAAAAGGTTTTTAATAATGTAGTAAATCACATGTTCACGCCCATCATCCCCTAATTGAATGATGACTTCTTCCATTGAAACCGTAGAGGCTGATAAGTAGAGGATGTAATTGCAATCATATTTTGGAGGACTAATCAAAGGGGCATAGGATAGGGCGGATTTTAAATCATCAAAAGTTGTTTGAGATTGTTTGTCCCATGCAAATGAGATATTATGGTGCAATAAGTGGAGAAAACCATGTGCGCGAGTGGCGTAGTTTGGGAAAAAGAGGCGTAAAAAGTTGGCTTTGCCCTGTAGGCTTTGCAGTTGGTGTAAATTCCTAGGTGGTGGAATTTCTATGATAGCTTGGACCTTGAGGGGGTCCACAGTGACACTGTGTTGGGAGGAAATGAACCCAATGAGGCACCTGATAATGATGCAGAAGACACACTTGAGGGGGTTCAAGTGTATATTATATTGGCGACATCATTGAAAAACGATGCGTAAGTCATCTAAATGTCGTGTTCGCTTTTTGGATCGAGCAGTGAGGTCGTCTAAATAAGTGAGAATGATGTGAGCAAGATCATGAAAAACGTAGGCCATGGCCCGTTGGAACGTAGCACCGACATTTTTTAGCCCAAAGGGCATGACATGATAAGAAAAGGTACTCCAAGGGGTTGTGAAAGCAGTTTTTTACTGATCTGCTGGGTAGATTTGAATTTGATTGTAGCCGGAGAAACCATCCATAAAGAAAATTTCCTCGTGGCCGACACAATCATCGATTATTTTGTCGATGAAAGGGGTTGGGAAGTTTTCTTTGGAACAATCGTGGATAAGGTCGCAAAAGTCAGTGAAGACAAGAATAGTTCCCTATTTTTTGTTAATAAGGACGGGGTTGGAGACCCAAGAAGTGTACGTAAAGGGGTAAATGAACCCGACAACGCATAATTTGTCAATTTCAGCTTTGATAGCTGCAACTTTGGACGGATGGAGGGGGCATTGATTTTGACAAACAAGGGGGATATTCGAACATGTGTCTATACGATGTTTGAATATAGAAGGATTGAGGCCAGGCATATTCGTGTATGACCAGGGGAAAATATCCCAGTATTCCTGAAAGAGAGCTTTGTAAGCAATGATTTCTTTAGGGGAGCATGCAACGTCAATGGTGATCTCTTCCATGATGTTTGGTTTAATGGAAATGTCAATTTTGACTGTGGGGGAGATGTTCTCCATGTTTCCTTCTTCAAAAGCATCAGGGGTAGGAATAGGGTTTTTGATCCAGTCAATATGCCCCGGAGGAACAAAATCCTTGGTTTCGATTGTGCATAGGGAAGCTTGGTCAGCAGGGTGAAAGACCACTTGTGAGAGGAAAAGTTCTCGATGATGGAGCACATTCCATGGGCAATCAGGGGTAGTCATTTCCTCCAAGATATCTTCGTTGCAGTGAAAAATGTGAAAATAGAGGGGATCCTAGAAGATGGTAGGGAAAACCATCAATGGAGAAGTGTCGTTAACCTCGGGGGGTGAGGACGTAGAAGGTATATTGTGTGTGAGGTGTGATGGCTCACTAGACATAAACCAAATGTCAAGACACTGTGGATGATATCTTATTTTCTCGGGGACTGACAAAGAAATATAACAAATGTCAGTAATCTGAGCATCAGTGGGGAGTGGTTGAGAGGGCTCAAGCCGAGATGTGTGGCATACTGCAACTAATGTTTGGCGGAATTGAGGTAGAGATGGGAAATGGTGAGTGTAATGGCCATATTCTAAGCATATGGCACAATCAGAATTGGTTTATAACCCTTTCTTTCATGTGGTTGAGGACTTCGTAGTAGTGGTGGATGTACTTGGGGGAGTGGAAAGCAATGGTGTTTCTTTAGGGAGTTGGATAAGATTGTGTAACTCGGGAAGAGTAGGACATCTGTTAGTGGGGTATCCTTCTCTTTCACATAGTGCGTAAGGAGGTTGAGCTTGGGGAGGGAGTGGATATATAGGCTTATTCTTCCTTCCATTTCCTCCGGTAGTGGTGGTGTTGCTGCTAGGTGGGGGTGGGGGTGGTGTGGTAGGAGCCTGTATTGGGATCTGCATCGATAATCCCTTTGTCTGAGGAGGGAGAGATGGTGTAGGAACCATAGAGGGTGGATGGAGATACCATACAGGGATTGCGATAACTATGTTAGGAAGGGTGAGGGTAGCAACGATTTGGAATGCTTGTACTCTAGTTGGGGGTAGAAAAAGGGGATTTGGGTAATGGCTTGGTGGACTGTCTCTAAAACTGGGGTTTTCCATTGGAAGGGGGGGAAATCTAGGACAAGTGGTGCACTGGTGTTCTTAGGGAATTCCTAAGTTAGTAGTTCTATGACTGGTGGAACTTCAATGTGGGGAGGGGGATTAGTGAGAGGATTATTGCATATGATATATGTTTTGTTAGAGGAAACTACACATACTTGTGTTGAAATGGATGGGTTGAGGAGAGCTGGTGCTCTATGATAAGTTCCTAACAAGGATGGATCTTTGAATATTCCAGGGCCAATGTCGATGATTGGAAAAACATTCGAGCTAACATGAACAAGAGGAAGGATGTTATCAATGTTGGCAGAATGATTAGGCTCGTAATGTATAAGAATGTTGATGGTGACAATTTTCCCATTATGGGGGACCATCATCGTACGAAACATAAAAGAGGATACCTCCTTCATAGCATACATGTAGCTACGCCCAAACAAGATATTGTAATCAAGTGGGGAGNGTCAATGAGGATGGTTTTTCCCCCAAGTTCTATAGGGAAATTTTAGAAGATCCCTTCAGGGGATGATGGGCGACTATCATAAGCTCTTAGGGTGATGGCTGATGGTACTAGCTCAGGTGAGCCGAGTTTCTTCCATACTACTTTGGACATGATGCATGTGGATGCACCTTCATCGATGATGCAACGATGAACTGCAATGTTCCATATTTTAACTTGTATTTGAAAGGATACTAGAGTAGGGAGGTATGGTTCTCTACTATCTAAATCAAAGGTGATTAGTCGAGTATTTGTTGGGTCGACTGCCCCCAAGGTGGAAATAAAGGATTTGCGTTGTGATGGACAGGTTTGGAGGACTTCCAATACAGACATGGCTACAAGAGACTATGCTAAGTCATTGAACAGACTGTAATTATGGGTTTCCCTAGCATGAGGGTTATATACATTCCGTTGTAAAGACATGTAGGGCATACAGGGATTTTGTTTAGTGTTAGGGTGTGGGATCATCAATGGTTGTCATGTTGTAGCTGGAGTTGTTTCTGAGGTGGCTGGTGTAGAATCAGGAGGCATGCCATATGGACGGTTGCGTATTTGCAGGATAATCTCTTCTTCGCTAGTATGAAGGATATTGTGATCGGATGGATTTACGGGTTGATTGGGACCTGGGTTTTGATATTGACCCATTTGTTGTGGGGCATAGTTTATCTCTTGTTGGCTATTCATCACACCTTGGTGTGGAATGGGTTTTTTCAAAACAGCTGGAGGTGGTGGTTGAAAATAATGTTGTGGGGCCTACTGAGGGGCAGGTGGTGCCAGAGAGCGTTGCGTGTTCATAGATTATTTCATCTATTTGTAATCATAAATTTGGGGGCAGTGGTGAGTATAATGTCCATACTCACCACATAGGGTGCAAGGGAAGTTAGTTATGAGATTATTGTTTTTCCCTTGTCGTGGTTGATTGTTATTATTTCCCCCTTGGGGGTTCTAGTTGCCTTGATTCTGGTTGTCCCCAGCATGCCGGTTTTGTTGGGGGTTATTTCCTCCTAGTATCGGGTTGTTATTGTTTCAATTTTTTCCTTTCTTTTTGGCATTATTTGGCTGATGAGTTGGATTTTCCGTATTCAACTGTTCAAAAGAATGAACATGTTGAATGGGAGAGGGATGGAAAAAATTAACACTGACATGTGGTTTTCCTGGTGGAGGAGAAACCAACTGGGAAGGACCAGGAAATGGAAAATAAGGATTGTTTTGTGGAGACGATCCATATGGTGTAGAGGAATTTGAAGTACTTCCACCATGTTTGGGGTTATATACAGGGGTTGGGGGTGGAACCGTACTTGATTGAGAGACCAGATGCATCTGGGGTACCGATGGTGGTCCCCCCAACGACTGAGGGGGAACAATAGGATATGATTGTTTGTGAGTGGGGGTGGGTAATAAGATGTCCCTCCATATCGTTGAGGATATTGATTTTCACCATAGGTAGGTGATGGGTGGCTGTAAGGGTTGAGGTGTGTCATAGAACCAATCAAGCCATCCGCAGCGTGAGAAACCCCTGGTTTTTCCTAGCCAAATGGTATGGTTCTAGGTACATTAGGAAATATCGTGTACAAGTAACCTGATTGGGCATATATGAGGTCGAATTTCTAGGCCTTGATGATGGATTCCTGTTCTGATTAAGGAAAAGTGGACGCTACATCCTTGGCAATCACAAGGACGATCGATTTAAGAAACCAATCAAGACATTGTTCTTTGGTGGTTTATGATTTACACAAACTGCGTCGTTGATGCCATTCATGGATGTGGTCGAAGATATAGATAACAGTGGTTTGTTTGAACTTGGAGAGAAGTTCTAAGCCAGTGCCATGACGAACTGGTAATTGGAAAAAGGACAAAAAGGCCCTGGCCAATGATTCAAAGGTCACATGGGACCCTGATTTTTCATCCACATACCATTTGGTGGATGAACCAGTGAGGGTTATTTGAAATAACCTTAAGCGGATGGAATCATCCATGATGTTGTCTGAAGAGCACCATAAGTGGAAGTTCATAACATGGTTGGCGGGGTCTTCCCCTGGTTTTCCTTCAAATTTCAAAATGTCTAAAGGAAATTTGGTAGGCATATTGGGCCAAGTGGCATCATGTAAAATTGGGTCATTCGTGAGTTTGGTTAAATAAGGAATGTTGAGGGATGCCAAGTATGGAAAAGGGGGATTTGGCGAAGGACTAGTTCCATCCATTATGTGTGTAGGTAGTGGACCTGTCCCTTGAGAGGGATTTGGTGGGTTTGTACTTCCTCTTTGAGAAGAAGTTGACCCCCGCCTCCTTGTGAAGGAGAACCAATAGATGGATTACCTTGGGTATTTGTCCCAAGAAAAGTGGAACCAATTAAAGTTGATCCCAAAACAATAGCACTCATTAGTGTGTGATATGGTTGAGGCGGTGAGTTGGCGAGACTAGGGCCTCTTCCTAGAATAGGGGGGAGATTATGTAGGCATCTAGAACGACAGGGATTCTGTGGTTCCCCTATGGTTCCAACTAGAAAGTGAATGTGTGCAAATGGTGACAAGAGAGAAATAAATGAATAAGAGATTTTTATCTTTTTGACCTTCACAAAATTATATAACTCACAATTGCATGTAATAAAATGAACATCATACATAAATCAACTGTAAAATAAACAAGCATGTGGATAGGTGGATTTTTTCCACGTGGGGGAAAAACAAAAATAAATGCTCATGTCCTAAAAGACCTATCGTCCTTCCTCTCAATTTAGCACTGGGCCTTCCAATAACACTTGACAATGGGGTCTGAATCTACCAGAAGACGAACTAGTGAAGGTTGAAGTAGTCAATTATAATGAGGGGTAGAGGGTGCATATCCCGAAAGAGCTGGCGATATTTCCCAATAGCCACATAAAATCCGACCAAGGTGCGATTGCAACCCACAAATTCCACCTGGGTAGATATTCTATGTTTCTCCACTAAGTACCTCAGTCACAACGTGACATTTATATTTTCGGCCTAAAAAATGGGTCACGGGCTGGATACCCTCACAATAGTTGTGTGACTCAAGGAGGTATGAGCAGAACAACTGGACCTCAGACTTAGAACTTCAGGAGTATCTCCCCAGCTTATGGTATAGGAACACTTGAATTGGAGGATTTGAAAGATCCATATTCTCAACTTCTATTGTTTCAAAATGTGAGAACCTGATAACAGGGGGTTATTTGGATGCCTACCCCTGAGATCCTATCTAGACTAAAAAAATTCTTTTGGGCACCTCCCATGGAGGAAAATTTAGTGTGTTCTTAGAAAATGTTTAGATGGAGTGGGTTGAGAGATTGGGGTCATGGACCAACCTCGTTTGAATTTAATTGGTGTGGACAATTTCTAAAGAAGTAGTCGAATATTTCAGATTTCCTTTGAAGCACTTTGTGGGTACTTAAAAAGAAAGCTTACTTCGACCTCCACTATTCTAATAGAAATTATGTGTGTGATGAGTGGATTTGTGTGCAATAAAGTGAAAAGTGTGAAAAATATTTTAATAAGTTATGTGTAATATTGCAACATGCGGACTTCCTGTGGTCCTTACAAATCTTCTTACCTAGCTTACTAAGTTCTTTGGTACAACCTTCTGGACTATTTAAATCCCTAGAGAACTATCAATGTGAACATATGGGTCCTTACTTGATCCTTTAAATTCCCTATAATGTTGTCTATACTAGAAAATCTTCTTGAAACTATCCTAGGATTGTAGACATGTGGGCATGTGTGCGCTCGTTACTTGATCTTTTAAACTTCCCTAGAGTGTTTTCTAAACTAAGAAAGATTTTTGAAACTATCTTAAGATTGTAAACATGTGGGCATGTATGGGCCCTTACAAAGATTTTAAGATAATTTTCAAAACTAAGAGGTACCCAAAGGGGGTTTTGTCCTCTCTTATTGATATAAGGGAGATGGAATTTCCTTTTAATCACCTTTTTTGATTCCTGAGATCACACTTGGGTACGGAGTAAGAGCATACTTGGGGGTTAAAATTGATTTCTAGTCCCAAATTGTTTGATTGTATTTGAAAAATCAATAACCTTAACTCATTTTTAAATGTCGAATGAGCCATCCATGTGGCAACAAAGAAACGAGAATAAGTGTGATTCTGTTTACACCTATGTGCTTATGTTAGCTAACCTTACTTGTAAGAAAAGACTCTAAGTGACGTGTGATTGCTCTACAAAGTGCAGGAAATTAAAATCTGAAGGTAAGCGACCCTAAATCCACTCAAAAAACCCTTACAATTTTCAAAAAATTGAACTTGTGCATGAGATGTAGTTCTGTCAGGCGCACCAAGTGCACAAAATGCACATAATGCACAGGTTTATGAAGGATCTCACGTGCACATAGCACAGAGTTCATGCTTGTGTGCTTCGAAAGCTGCACACTTCCTGTCTCACGTCAAGAAAGAAATTTAGAGATGAAATTCTCTTACCTTAGGTTTGAATTCTGGATTTGGAAGACTGGACTAGGCCGGTTTTGGTACCTTCATAGCATACAAATTAGAAAGAAGTGCTCTCAAGACGTAAATAGGGAGGAATTTTATTCACAATCCCCAGTATGATCACCAATCTGTTGTGTTGGTTTTGTCACATGGGTGAGCAAAAACACAACACTTACTTTCCTAGTTAAGTCAACTAAACAAGAGAGAGGTTTGTGAGTTGATTAGATAACCAAATACACATGAAACAAGGAAACAAAAATAAAAATAAAAACAAAAGGAAATAAATGTTAGAGAAGCTTGCAAGAACTAGAACCATGAAAAACAAAAAATGACAATCATATAGCTACCAATGGATCAATGTATTGATAGGCTAGGACTGTAGAGAAATGCAGGGACTTATGAATCCCATCTTCCTCCTTGGGAGGGATATTGAGTTCCCTAATAGAGATCTCTTCTCTTCATACAATGGAAAGTAATGATGGTGAATAAATACAATGCCAATCCTCTCAAGAGGTGGGTGGAATGGCCCTTTCTATAGTGCTTGAATGATTCAAAGAGAAAAGAGGATTCTCCAAGAAGAATTCTTGCAGCATAACAATACCTTGAAGTTCTTGTTTTCTTAGCACACCCATGGCATATATTTATAGTTTCCATTCATGACAAGATATAACTGGTTCATGATGTGAACAAGGGGCCTTTTAGGGCACTTCCTAGTCCTTGACTAGCCTCCAAGCTAGATTTCTCTTAGATCTGAGTGTCAAACTGTGTTGGAAGTCAAAATGGAAGTGGTTGAGAGACCGACAAGATTCATAAATGCATCGTTTGTGATAAGTGTGTGGGTTTTCTCATAGACAGTCGTGCATTCTACACATAGTGTGCACTTAGGGATGTGTAGGCTTGCGCATTCTGCGCATAGTGCATGTGCTTCATTTGGTGAATTTGTGCACTTTGATTTATGAACCAAGTATATAGTTTTATGCCTTTTTTATGGATTTTGATGTTGTAGGTGTACTGATTGTTGCTGGAATTGATGTCTTTCTTGAAACGTTGTTTGTAATGTTGCAGACAATTTTTCAGTGATAGCACATGTGTCTGGTAATACAGTCTGTCTTGTGGAGATATTGGGGCGATGAAAACATTGCAAAATCATTGTTTAAGGGATACGACCTGTTGAAACAAAGTTTATTTTTTCCTCTTATAATCTTAAACTCAATTTTTCTTTGGTTATGGAGCCGCCCTTAGTTCTAAAAAGTCTTTCAAGAGTTTCGAGTTTTGGGGTTTGGCTATTCACAAAGTATGATTTTTTAAATAACAGCTCCAAAGTCCCGATACCGAAGTCTCGAAAAGTGACTGTTCAAAATAATTTGAACCGAATTAAAAGGAATAATTAAAAAAAAATGTTTAACGACTTTCTAAGACTTTCGTATTTTCTTTTCGGCCATCTCGAGTTAAACAACAGTTCAAAGTCTCGATGCGCTTTTCATGAAATCCCCTTTTAATCATGATTAATTAAATTTTAAACATACCTAACAAATCGTTAATCAGTCACATTTTTGGAAAACCAAAGGAGTTATCACTCTCACGCACTCAAGAACCCCAAAGATCCAAATCCCAAAAATATTAAGCACTTAAGTGTAATTAACTTAACATTAAAACATGGTTAAAGATATTAAATGAATTTTTTCATTTCGCTATTCGGGAGTTTTCGAAGACACAGAATTGAAAGCAGATCAGAAGAAGTTCTTGCTAGTTTTTACTGTACAGATTGGGAAGTTTTCACTGCTTAACTTTGGTCATTCCAAGGTAGAAGTTGCAGCACTCAAAGACATCAAACTGGTAGATGTTGAACTCAGAAGACATGATCCTTATAAAATTGTGGGAAATCATCTTACTCATTGCAATATAAAAACGTATGAGCATGAACATTCCCCTTGCAACGACATATTCAAAGGAGCCAGAACCTATGAGGAGATATTAGACAGAGTCCAGGCGTTACCACCCGACATACAGACCAACTTTCTGACTTTCTAGAAGAACAGACAAAGTGGTTTTCCAAAGATACTACATTGAGAATCAACAACCCCTCCTCTAGTACAAGAAAGTATTCCTCCAGGTTTCGGACCAGAGGCTCAAGATAAAGGGATTGCAAAAGAAAATCCAAATAAGACTGAACCGTATTCACAAAAAGCAGAAGCTTCACAAACATAACACCCAAGGTCATGAACATAGTTTAAGCTCTAGACACCTCCAGAGTTGAGTCAAACGATTCCTCCTTTATAATCAACTATTCCTGTTGATATCCCTAAAACAACAGGAGAAACTCAATCTACAGAGTTGGGTATCCCTATTGCATCATTGACTCCTTTACAGTCAACTTTTGGGACTCCTCATCTGGAAGTTATATATGTAAGTGACCTTACTCCAATCTCTAGAGAAGAGATACCTTCCGTTGACTACGTTTTCAGTAAAAAGAGAAAAATTGTAGTGAAACATGAAATGCATTTGAAAGGAGGCACAATGGTAAAGAAACACAGAGTGCTCATAGATGGACATAACCTAGAAGAGGAATATTTTTCCATAGAGGTAGCTGGCTCTATGGGAGCTTTGGCAACAAACAATTTATTCACGATTGACAATCTGAATACAAGATTAGAATAGAGGAGTCAAATGATAGCCCAGTTGCAGAGTCAAATAAAAAATACTGAGAAAAATATCAGAGAGGAGATAAACAAAGGGCTATAACAAGCTAGAGTCGTTGATAAATAGGAAATCCAACTGCTAAGGTCTAGCTTGGATGAGATGTATAAGAAGATGCAATCCAGTCAAGGGCATGTCATCCAACAGGAAGAATTAGCGAGACAGTTGTAGGATAGGTTGAATTCTATTCAAAATCAAGTGATAGATTTAAAAAAATTTCAAGCCCAAGCACTGGAGGTGCATATGAAGATAGAAATAGAGAAACAAAGATTGATTTCTAAAGTAGAGGTTATTTAGAACTATTTCCAAGAAGTAAGTCAATCTTTCGATAACATTGTTTTGAAAGAAAAAGAGGCTAAAGCAACCTGGGCTACGTTTTGAAAAGCAGTTGTACTTTCGGCAAAAGAAGAGGTATCAAAAAATCAAAAGGCTGTCTGTCACAGAGAAGATCAGAGGTGATATCATGCTTAAAGTATGGGAGGTCAACATAGCTGAAAGCAAAAAAATGGCCAAGGAAGTCAAGGATGATTGCGAAGAGACCTTCAATTTTCTAGACAAAGGATCATTAGGCATTGGCAAAGACAATTGTCCTGGGCTACTAGGACAGATCAATATTGTAAGACATCAACTGAAACTCAAAGAGAACTTGAATGAAATCTAGATTGAAATTTCGCAATTAAAAGAGATTGATGTTACTCAAATAGACAAGTGGTTGGTGAAGACAAATTTAAATTTTCAATTAGTTAAGTTTGTTGAGAAAGGGATTGAAGACTGATTTCCGAAAATTCAGAGGAAACTTTATCTGTTCGAGGCAAAGGATATACCAGAGCCTCCTAGACTTTTAGTGCATTTTCTAGAAAAATGTATTGAATGTCTCGAACCAAAAGAAGGAGATATTTCAAAGAAGCAATGAAGTATCATACTGCAGGCTCATATTATCAAGATGATAGAGAAATAAAAGATGACCATGCAAATGGTTCAAGTTTGAATTTTTGTAATCATTAGCCCCTAGGAGTTAGGAAATCACCAACCGTCAAGAATTGGTGACTTTGTATAAATATAATTTCATAAGACTAAAAAAAGGCTTTTTTGCGGTCGATTGTACGTGAGAAGTTTTCTCATTTACAACGATTAATGAAAATACAAACGGAGATTCCAAATTCTGTCAACCCTGAGTTATGTGTTCCTCTTTACTTTCATTTTCAACATCTTTCCCTTATGTATCTTTGATGAATGTTTAACTACAATTTAGTACAACATCTAATGTGGTTAAGAGTTATTTGGTTATCTAATTGTTTACAGTTTTTCCTCTATGCTTGCTATTAGTAGGCTCAAGACTTGTAGATTATTCATATTACTATATTTTTATGCTTCATTAGAGATCTCTTGTCTTTTTTATTCTCCTGTTGCAGAGTGAGATTCCTCCATGATTGATGCCTCACATTGTTCGACAACTTATGTTTTATTTCACCTCATTTACTATTTTCAATTTGACTCAGGAACGAGAAACGACCTCTGAAACTGTTATATTATTAATTTGAGTTGGGGATTTTTTCTCTTATAATCCAAAACATAAATAGCAAACCTTGAAAACAAAGTAATAGATTTTTAACCTTTATCCCTCATGATTGTACCTGTTACAAGACAACCCAATATAGAGCCCGACCTTTCAGATCAAACTAGCATTGCTTTAAACTTATTTAACACTATCTTACAGACAACAAGCACCCAAGTTGAATTAGAACGTTCATGGCCAGCAATTGAATGGGATATAAGCATCCAGGAACACTGGGAAGCTAGAGAGAGACAGTTAAGAAACCAACCATAGCTTTTCTTTTTAGTAATTGATACATTTTATACCTTAACTTTCTCTACCTTTTTTCGGATGCCTAGACTTTATACTTTTAAATCCTTAAGTATAAATTCTGGAACAACATCGTTTTGGTGTTGTTGCCGGGGACCGAAGTAACGAAATTATGTTTCCCTGGGAAGAACGACATCGATATTTCCTTTCTTTGATAGTGAACAAAGATTGAGAACTTTCTAAGGCTACTTTCATCTTTCACTTGGCGACTCCATGATTAATAAACTGGCTTTTAAATGAAAGAATACTAGAAGAAATCCAGATGACAAACACACTTTGCCTGTATCCGACCCAGAAAAATTTTTGAAATCAAGAAGATACCTTAAACAGACTGCTTCATCGAAAAATAAGATTTATCAACCTAAATTCACACCATCGAACACTAAGGATCTACTTGAGAGGTCAAATACCCCACCTCTTTGCGGAGAACTATCCACCGATAGAATTGAAACCCTAGAGCCTGGATTGGTCTTACCTAAATTTAAAACTGGTACTTTCTCAACTGTTTCTTTCACCAATAGAGGTAAAAGATCCATCTCACTTCCTGCTTCGATTGACACCTCTTCACTTCCCAAAGTTCAGTTTTCCATCTCTCAGAATTCCGACGAATATCCTATATACCTTGACTCGACTCCTATTGATTCTCCTGTATATTCACCCTGTGAGTCTGAAGAAACCAGTCCACATTTTCCAAGTCCCTCTTTTTCAAGTTTCATGTCCCTCAACGATCATTTTCTTGAAACCATCTTGCCATATTTAGGTACAACCGAAGGGTTACCACACCCCTTTAAAACTCTTCCTTATAATCTCCAAGTTTCACCCTCTAAATTATCAATGGCTGCGATCAGAGGAGGTGGGGCTGGGGGTGGTGTCGTAGGCGGTGCTGGAGGAGGAGCAGGCAGTCAAATACCACTCCCTCAGATATTTTCCAAAGTGGCCGCTAGATATGCTCCTTTGGTCCTCCTAGTTCCCCTCCGTGACCTACCCAAAAATTACATGAAAAATTTGCCGAAATTCACAGGAGAAGGTGATTTAACTGCAACCGAACACATCAATTTATTTGATCAATTTGCTAACATCCTCGGTCTTGAACATGAAGATGTTTATTTGAGACTCTTGGTTTAGAATTTTGAAGGACAGGTGAGAACCTAGTTCTGAGGTCTAGCAGCAGGATCAATACAGTCATATAATGAACTGGAAAATGATTTTATCAGTCAATGGGGAGAAAGGAAAGACCATCTCTACTATCTAACCAAATTTGGGGCTCTGAGAAAGAAAAACTCTAAATCAGTTCTCAAGTTTACCCAAAGGTTTAATAAATTGTATAATAAAATTCCAGACGAGGTCAAACCTTCCCAACCCGCAACAAAAGTAACTTTCGTTGGGGATTTCGACCCTAATTTTTCCCTGCTCTTGAGGGAGAGAAGATCAGTAGACCTCACTAAAATGAAAGACGATGCCTTAGAAATTGAATAAAATATTATGGCATCAGGAAAGATAAAAACCAAATTTGAAACAGGAAACAAAGAAACCAGAAGGTACAGAGAACAAGGAGGACCCTAAGGATCTGGAAGGTCTTTGGAAGACAATATGGAAGACATGGAGAGAATAATTAAAGAGTTGTCAAACAAGATCTCAAGAATGGAACTAGATCAATCAAAGAATGATCATTTTCCCAGGAAATATTTTAGAAGGAATCCTAACCCCCAAACACAACAAAGGCAAATTAAGAATGAGGATCAAAAAATCCAAGCCTCCTTTAAAAGAGAAAACTTTATAGGAGGAGAAGACATGGAAGATTTTGAGGAGTTAGACGAAGACATAAATAATCTTGGCGATGACTGTCAACAACCTTATTTAACAAGATAAGATTATGAAAAATTGTTAAATACAGAACACAGATATGAGAGTAATAAGAACAACAATATTACGGAAGATTCGACCTATCAAGGAATTGCAGATGATATAATGGACGAACTCCACCAGAAGTAAAATATAAGGCCTAGAAACAGAAGTTTCACAACCTCCCCATGAAAAAAATCCTACCAAGGGGGGAAACAAATGAGGCAACTTCAAAAGTTGTTGAAAATAAGACTGTTAAAACCAAGACCACTGACACACAACCTACCAAAATAAAGTCAGCAAAAACACCCGTCGTCAACACATAGAAAGAAGAGGTTCCCGTAGCTGAAGCAAAAACCTCAGAACAAATGAAAGCCGAAAGGAAGGGGATAGAATCCCAAACCACAGAGATTGACAAAACAACATGAAATTTTAATCTAGAAAATGAAATTAATAAAATTAAAATTCCTATACCTCTTGTTGAATTGGCAAAGAACCCAATATACAGAAAGAAAATTGCTAAAATGATTAGTTTTTCAGAAAATGAAAGCCAGGCCGATGTTATAAACTTCGAAGACGAAAAGCCTAATATAATTTTCGGCCCACCTTTCGAAGGTTCCAGAGATATCGTTGCCCCTTTCTATATAATGCTAAATGTGTATGATCACCTACTCCATAATTGCATGTTGGATTCTGGAGCTTCTCACAATGTAATGCCTAAAGCCATTATGGATAGACTTGGTCTTGAAATCACTTGACCTTACGGAGATTTGTATACATTTGATTCAAGAAAAGTTAAATGTATAGGCATGATAAAATACTTAGTAGTTAATCTTGCACAGATACCTGCAAAAAGTGTTCTAATGGATGTGGTGGTCGTTGATATGCCCCTGAAGTATGGCATGCTATTATCCAGGTCTTGGGGCACCAAACTTGGATGATCCCTCCAACTTGACATGAAGTACGCCACGATCCCGATATTTGGAGGACACTTCACACGCTTGTACAGAGAAACCAGGTTGACGTTTACAGTAAGTGACCCACTCAACCCAAACAACTACCCTATTTATATTGCTGATCAAGATTTAGGGAATTGTATTCTATCTATTGATGATGATATTGATGTATGTATAGAATAAAGTTGTACAGTTAAAGAAACATAAAAAGAAGAAAAAATAAATAAAGATGTATATAGTTCAGGAGTTTGGAATTTTCTTTTTGATGGTTCTTCATCCTGTGAAGGAGCAGAAGCCGGAGTGCTATTTGTGGCACATGACGATGAGTTCATCATACTTTTTTTCTTATAGACTACTATGGGATATTGATTATACTAACAATGTTTGTGAATATGAGGCTCTAGTCCTGGGATTAGAAGCTGCTAGAAAATTAAAAATTAAGAATTTAGAAGTCTACGGTGATGTTGAATTGATCATAAAACAAATTAATCGCCAATAACAAGATAAGCACCCAAGGTTAAGATCTTATAGGAACTGTGCTTGGGATATGATTGAGAAATTTTTCTCATCAGTGAAAGTTCATTACATCCTTTGGGCTAAAAATCAACAAGCAGATTCACTGGCAAAAGAAGCCTTGACCTTCACACCTCCAACGATTTTTAATCTTAAATATCATATAGAGATGAGACATAGAACTTCCATACCAAATAACATACAAAATTGGTAGGTTTTTGAGGACGATGAACAACTCATAAATATTTTAGAAATGGTAGATGAGTTTTCTGAAACACACGTCGACCAAGAAAACTAGAATGATCCTATTTGGATCATGTGGGAAGGGGAAGACCCCCAATATTTTCAAGATAAGATTGCTAATCATCGTATGCTGATTTTGAAAAATAATTAGATTCCAAAAGGCTTGATCCCTTTAGAGAGTTTATTTAATCACGTCGACATCCCTTTGAAGTCCACTTTACAACCTCATCTAGAAGAGGTTGAATATTGTGATATAGGTACCAAAGAAAATCCAAGGTTGGTAAAATTATCCAAGTACCTTCCTTCTGAAATAAAAAGTAAGTATGCCGAGTTACTTAGACAATATAAAAAAAAATTTGCTTGGTCATATGACGAATTGTGAACTTATGACACTACAATAATGGAACATAAAATCCCTTTGAAACAAGGTGTCAAACCTTTTAGGCAGAAACTCAGACAAATAAAACCCATACTACTGCTAGTAATAGAGAAAGAAGTGAAGAAAATCTTGGATGCCAATATCATTGTCCCACTGAGATACTCTGAGTGGGTAGCAAATTTAGTCCCAGTAAGAAAGAAAAACGGTGAAATCAGACTATGTGTAGATTTTAGAAATCTGAACTGATCATCACTTAAGGACAATTATCCATTACACAAGATGGATCATGTGTAATGGAGAAAGTAGTTGGAGCTAACAGAATGTCCATGATTGATGGGTTTTCAGGTTACAATCAAATTGAAGTACATCAATATGATAAAGAAAAAACGGTGTTCACTACCCCTTGGGGTACCTTTTTGTATGACAAAATGCCTTTCGGTTTAATGAATGCAGGGGAAACTTTCCAACGAGCTATGGAAATCGCTTTCGTGGGCGAAAGAGATAAGTTTGATGTTATTTACCTTGATGACCTGACTGTTTTTTCTAAATCTTATGCAGAACATCTAGTACACCTCAAGCAAACTTTTGAGAAATGTTGCAAATTTGGTTTGTCACTAAATCCCAAGAAATCTCATTTCGCAATGCAAGAAGGTAAACTCTTGGGTCATATAGTGTCTAGGGATGGAATCAAAATTGACCCGAAAAGGATCGAGGCAATAGATACTATAAATATTCCTAGAAATGTAAAAGAAATTCAGTCTTTTTTAGGAAAAATAAATTTCTTGAGAAGATTCATCCCTAACTTTGCTTAAATCTTAAAACTGATTACAAATATGCTTAAGAAGGACAAAGAGGTGAAGTGGAAAACCAAATCCAAAGTGTCGTTTCAATGTATCAAGAGAGTGATAAGTGAAGCACCAGTTTTGGCAAGCCCAGATTATGCAAAGGAGTTTCTGATTTTTTCTTTTGCCTCTGAGAACACTATCGCAACTGTATTGTTACAGAAAAATGAGGAGGGTTTTGAGCAACCTATTGCATTTTTTAGTAAAAATCTCAGAGACGCTAAGTTGAAATATGACATATTGTAAAAACAAGCTTATGAAATGGTGAAATCTCTCAAGGCTTTCAGAACTTACGTACTGCACTCAAATATCATTGCTTATGTGCCTACAAGTTCTATTAAGGATATACTAGTTCAGCCTGATAGCGGCGGAAGGAGAGGTAGATGGTTGGCGAAAATCCAGGAATTCGACCTAGAAGTTAAACCATATAAGATTATTAAAGGTCATGGTTTGGCTAAATTGATGGCTGATTCAAATTTGAGAGCACTCGGAATAAATCGTCTGCAAGAGAATGAAGAATTTTTAGAGATAGATGAGCTCGATGTCACTGTGCCCACAACTGAAAATTCTACAAAAATTCTCTTCTTCAGTTTGGTACCACAATATTGTTTCTTATTTGCTGACCCTTCAGTGTCCCAATGAACTAACCCCATCTAAATCTAGGACATTGATGTTCCATGCTGTAAAATATTGTATTATAGATGGTAAATTGTATTGGAAGGATCCTCTAGGTTTCCTACTGAGTTGCTTAGTAGAAACCAATACAGAAAGGGTTATAGATGAATTCCATGAAGGAGTGTGTGGAGGACATCATGCTTGGAGATAAATGACTTATAATACCCTAAGAGCAGGGTATTACTGGCCAAAGTTATTCATGGATGTAAACACTAAAGTACGAACTTGTACTCCTTGTCAGTTGTTTACAGGAAAGCAAAAAGTCCCAGCTTTACCTTTAGTTCCAGTTAAAACTAAAGCTCCATTTCAACAATGGGGTCTTGATTTTATTGGAGAAATTGTTGGCACAGAAGGTCATACCTAGGGTTCAACGCTCAAGAGAACACCAACAAAACCCTAACTACTGACCCTTTTGGCAACACCTGTGAAGCAGATGAAGTCTCACCCGAGGTAGAGGTAGGGGTGGTTCCAAGACTTAGGTGTCTGTAACCTTAGCTGGGACACAGATCAATGATTATACTACTTACAACGCACTTATCATCAGTCAACCATTAATATCCAACCATTATTCTACTTCGCAGATAGCAAAGAGAATCACAATATTCACTTAGATCTACAGTATGTCAGCACTTAGCAACAGTAATACATCAGGTCCTGCAGATCATCACTAAGCATTCACACATACATCATATCTAATAAGCATATATATCTAAGAAGCACAAAGAATAAGTGAATATATCAAAAGCACATAGCATAAGTAGAGATAAACATAATGAATCAAAGCACAGAGCGTTACACATAGATTTACGTGGTTCACCCCCACCCTGGGGATATGTCCACCAACTCTTCTTCTTTATTAGTATCTTCAATCGTCAGTTACAGCACAAAGCACAAAAACCCTTTTTGGCAAAGGACAGAATATCTGCGCAACTTGCTAGATCCTTCTTCCTTACACTTCAGCACAAAGCCTCTTACAACAACTTGCACTTAGCCTTGCAAGCTTCTTGTGATCATGCACAAAGAATTTACAATCCACTTCTGATCACACAGATCTAACTATTAGCACTAAGCCATCTTCCATACATCACATAGATGCCCTGCTACTTCTATCTAGCGTAAGCATCTATTTATACATTACAAAAGTGGGCCTAAGCATGGGTAAACCCACGGGCCGACATCCATTTCCCATTACATTAACCCAAAAACCCTAATAGGGGGCCCAAAAGTGGACTAGCTGTCGTAGTTCCAAAATAGGTCAAAATGACCCAAGTTATCCCAAAACTTGGTCAAGGGCCGACAGGCCCCCAACACTCACCTGTGACTTTTCTTGAGTCACTCTGGTCTACAGAATTCTACTTTGAAGGCCTCGAGCTTGGCTCGAGCTGCTGCGTCGTTGTGGCCTCCTACTTGGTGAATTCCATGATCACTGTGTCGTTTACTGGTCCTTCCAGGCGTTGTTCTGTAGTGATGACGACTTGCTTAAGTTATGATCCATGGATTTCAATCTCAACAAATAATATGCATGCCTTGTCTTGCACCGATTGGATGCATTGAGTGACTTCCATCACTTTTCTTTGGATCATGTGTATCTGTTATTGAGATGTGCGTTGTTCATGAGATCATTTTATTCTATCCACTGTAGACAGAGCCTTCAACTGTGCCTGTAATGTATCCACATGTTTCTTTGCTTCCTGGAGCTACGACTACAATGCTTGTAACTATGGATTCTCTAAAAGGTTCTTATATATTTGGGCACTCTGGTTACTGAGCTGCTTGCACTCCGAGGAAAGAGCTTTCAATTGTTCAACTATGCTCTGAGCAGTTGATTCTCGTTGGTCTCTTATCTCCTGGAGGGTCTCGGGCACAACGCGGAGTTCTAGATTAACAATGCATTGCTGCAACTTATGTATAACGTCTTCAAGTTGGTCCACCTTTTGTGGAACTCTCTCTTCAGCTGGTACTTCGATAACGGTTACAAAGCAAAGTGCTCTGTCGACTAGTTCCGTTACTTCAAGCTGCTCTGCGAGCAACTATTCCTTGCTTTGTTGTATCTCTTCTTTCTCTTTATCCCATTGTACTTGAAGAACAATTTTTTCTCTTTAGGCAGAACTGTGCTGCTCGACAAGTACTCCCTGTACCTGTGTGAGAGCCTGGGTGGTTCGTGATGTTTCTTCTTGAGCTTGTCGAAGGTGAGCTTCGACCATGTCAGCAATCTGGTGAAGTTGGGATGGTTCGTCTCCTGGTTCTACAGTCCCTGTTGTCAGAGGCACGGTGTGTACTATGCGGCTGAACTGGAGTGCCTGCTGAACTTCTTGGAGTTCGATCTCTATACTGTTATACATCTTCTCCTGCTTCACCTCCTGCTTCTCTACTATCTCCTTTGAAGCATCATTCACTACTGCAATGATCAAATCAAAGTCATCCAATGTGAGGGAAGTTCACATCTTGGTTACAGGGGTCCTAGGATTCTTTTGGGAGGATTCTTTCAGAGGTGAGACCTTTCCTTTCTTTGACAAGTCTTCTTTGTCCCTAGGTGGTGGTACTTCACCTTTCTGTTGTTCAATTTCTATTCATTCTATCTCTTCACCATCACCTCCTTCATCTGGTGTGATAGAGGCAGTCCTTACAGATGCACTGTCTACTTCGTGAACCTCTTTAGGCTTCTTTGTTTTTCTTGTTCTTGGTGTGTCCAGTACAATCTCTGGGCTATCAACATCAGACAGCTCTGCAGGGTTCACTGGAATGAGAAGGTCCACTGACCAATCCTTGGTGATCTCTTCGAGGTATTCTTCATTCAACTTGTAATAAGACTACAACTGTTTCTTATGTTCATCAGATCTTATATACATGAAGTGGTGATCCGCGCTGAACTTCATTAAGGGTCTGAATCTGTGGAGAATATTTGGGGTAATGTGAGGCATAGCCTGGATGGCGGTCTTCAGCTGGTTGTAGTATACGTGGAAGACGACATTTGATTGCCATTGCTTGTTCATATCGGTCGAGTACCATAGGGTACTGAACCTCACAGCCAAAGGTTCAAATGGCTCAGGCTCTGGGAAAGTGGCACCCTCAAGCATCTCCCATGCTATGAAGGTGATAAATATGAGAAGCCAACTGAAATGGAACTCATTCCCTTGGTCTTGCGCTTCCCTGCAATCTAATTCAAGTTGATTCACCAAGTACTTCACCCAATTCATTTGAAGTCCTTTTGCTCAGTTCCCTGCAAGATCGACTACGAATCCAGTTACTTGGGTGGGTCGGTTCTTGTGGACTAGCTTGCCTATGATCAACTAACAGGAAAGGCACACTGCGCCACTCTGAATAGAGGCTACCTTGTAGCCTCGCATTCCCTTCTCGACATCGCCATAGGTTTCTTTGATCTTCACTGCTAGTTCTCTGTTGGTAGTCTTTCCAGGATAGAACTCCTGTGGATCAGGTCCTTGGATGTTGAGTCGTGTGATCCGATTAATCAAGGTGGGATCCACCATGACACGATGGTTCAACCACAAGTAGCCTCCACGATAGCAAGACAGAAGTATCTTTACGCACGCATTCACCTCCTGGTGTCTTCCAAAGTGAGGGATCTTCATGACATTCAACAATGTTGACTGCGTGAGGTTCTGGGTCCAAGACTGTGGGATGATCTTCGAGTTATTTCCCTTCATCTTCATTAGATACTTGTGCAGAGTGATCATACTGTAGACTTTCCTGTCGTCGAGGTTGAAGTCGCTAAACTTCAATGCTGCAAGCTTGTCCTGATCAGCACGAACTGTGCGCACCCCTTTTAACAGGTACGCAATAACCATAGCATACTCGAATTCTCGAGGCACACCGTCACTGTTGATTTCACCATGCAGAGGGGGTAGGTAAGCAAACAAAATGCTCAGAATTAGTTTAGAATTCGCCAAATCGTCTCTATGTTTAGTACACTTCTCATCGACCCGTCGAGACGATCCTTCTTGGGCAGTGGACAGAGAAGCTACTACTCCTCTTGTCGATGATGCTTGGATTCCAATGGACATTCCTCTTTCCAACGTGACTCTCTCAGTCATTAAATCAACGAGGAATTATGTGACAAAATCTTCGAATGTGGTGATTTCGTTGGGC
The DNA here is from genome assembly GCA_010110895.2 of Picea sitchensis. Classification (NCBI taxonomy): domain Eukaryota; kingdom Viridiplantae; phylum Streptophyta; class Pinopsida; order Pinales; family Pinaceae; genus Picea; species Picea sitchensis. The sequence continues at coordinate 33,006 of SNQJ01S0013346.1, read as the reverse complement.
ATACGTGCACGTAATAAATAATTGGGGTCACAATGATCTTGGGCACTGCACAGGAATGAATAACAAGGATGTGATGATCACTGTAGACACTTTCTAGTCTGTGAGCTTCAATTTCTCAGTTCACAAAAGTGTTCTTTTGGCATGGTGCGATGAGATAAATAGGTAATCTCAGCAATGGTCTTCTTGCAATGGGTATGGGGCCTCCGTTAACTCTGTTTTATCTGTTATGGCATTGTTCAATGGTTTGGTGGTGATCCTTTAATGCTTTTCTATCCGTTTGGGGCGGAAGTCGAATGAGTATATCGACTTCCAATGACTATATTGCTTCGTCATGGTGAAGTGGCCCATGTCACTATTCTGATATCTCGGCGAAGCTCAAGTTCTGTGAAGTTTCTTTCTGCGATGTTCCATCTGGAATCTCCTGCAATTTCGCCCTCTTCTTATTTAAATTTCTAGTTTTCTTTCCAGTGAGCTTCGTCTCAGTAGTTCTTTTCCCATTATGATTCCTATTTTTCTTGGATATAGTATCTTCGCACTACAAAGGTTCTTCCTTAGGGTTCAATTATAACATCTCTTCTTTATCTGAGAAAGAAACTTCAGTCTTCTGTGAGTCCTATGGCGTTCTGATAACTTCGACGTGCGGGTTCCTAGTGTGATATGGCTTCGATTTGTTCTCATGTTCTTCAATCAACTTGCCTTATCCTTCTGGTCATGAAGTCTTTTAACTCTTTTCTTTGTTGTTCTGAAAAAAGTTTGTCTTCCTTCTTTCTGGATTGATCTCTTTCAATCCAAGGATTTCCAAGTAACATAGTAAACGGGGCGTTTCCCTCAATGAATTTGATAATCTCAAAATCTTCCTCTGTCGAAGTTTCATTGGCATTCATAGATATCTGAGTGAGCCTTCTGTTATCACTCCAAGAAACCCTTTGTGGTTGCAGACCAAAGGTGCTTGGTAACTTAAGAAATGAATGTTTTTGTATTTTGTA
>SNQJ01S0013346.1:11149-30611 GCA_010110895.2 Picea sitchensis | reverse complement strand
GATATAGTCGATGTAATTTATGAACAACTGTGAAACTGTTTGACAAAGCGTAAGATTGATAAATGCACTAGAATACCGACCCAAATTTGAATGGCATTCTGACAGGGAAAGCCGAAACTTCAACCTTTCGGGGGAAACTGTTTTTATGAAATTTTGATAGAGAATGGTTTCTAGACTTACCCGATAACTCGCCTAGGTTTCTTTGACTTGGGATACCTGCTGAACTTGGAGACACTTCAACGATCGCCAGAGAACGCGGGATCAGATTTTTGAAAATATTCCTTGCTGATAAGATCGCGGACTTGAGATCATATTCAGTGATATTTGGGATTGATTATAACTCCTTGAGTTTACAGATGAAGGAAGGGCCTGGTAATAATGACTGGCGTACTTACCATTAAAATGAAAGGAATCCCGTACAATTATATCTGTCAATAACCGTTCTGCGTGGATTTGAAATGATCACTGTAATAGATAATACACCGATGCTTTGAACCTTTCGTATGATCACCACGCATTTGCATCATCTCCCTCAATACAAGCTTTCGGCGGTTGAATTTCTCATCATTGCACGATTTTTGACATTTGGCTCGTGCGAAAGCACGAGCTTTCTTTTTTCCCGTTCAAACCTTTTCGGCGGTTGCTTGCCCTTTGAATCGACCACTTATCTGACGAAACTAAATACTTTCAGTGGTTAATGAGCACGCTGGAGGCTCACCCAAACCACCAAAATCTGATATTTTTCCATTTTCTTCACTGAACCAAATTCAGAAATTTTCTCAGCTATAAGAAAAAAACACAAAAGTGGCTTTAGGACGCGACCAATAACCATGATATCCCCTACAAAATTCAACCGAAAAAATGGTTTCATTTTGGGAGTTAACAATTTCCACATAGGTTTACCAATTTTCCTCTGAATAACCCTATTCCTCCTAGAGATGGAGTCATAGCAGGCCTCCCTATAGCTTCCCAAGTTTTTTCTGTCATAACATTCACCTGTGTTTCCTCATCCAAAACACAGTCAATGTTGAAGTCTCCTATTCTTACATCGATGCATTATTTTTCTTTAAATATCTATGCTAATCTAACATGTTGGTGGTCATTCAAGGTGTCTTTCATCTGTAGTAACATCTTCTCTGATTCTTTCTAGGGTTTTGCTATTTCTGGATCTGCTTTAGGGTTTTCTTCATGTAGATTCATTTTTTCAAGCTTAGCAATCATTCTAGGGCAACCAATACTTCATGATCTAGAGATTTACAACAAAGACAACTGGGTCCTCCACCAGAGCGTTCTTTAGCTAGATGTCCCAGTCTTATGCAACTGTAACAGAGAGTTAATCCTCTTTTTCTTGTAATTGATCCCTAACCTCTTCTATACTTCGCACTAGGATCATAGGGGTCAATATGCAATAAATTCTTTCTAGGATCCTGCATCCATTTGTTAGTCCAAACATTATTTCTATGCATAGGTATAACATATCTATCATTATACTTATCAGATCTATTCATATCAAACTTTCTTTCATCTAACAATGCCCTAGTTTTCAAGCTAGGACAAAATCTACCAAGAATACCTAGATCCATGCTTTTAGAAACATAAATTTATACTAGTCTTACTTTTACAGAGCACAAAGATTTTAGATCTAGAACTTTCTTACCTTTATCAGAGCACAAAACTTACAGATCTTACCTCTTTCTTGCAGATCTGGCCTATTTTCTTCAGGAGCTTCCACTTTTACTTTTCTTATATCACAAAGCGTTCAGATCCGACTTCTTTTCTTTAGTATCAACCCTTTTTCTTGCAGATATGACCTCTTTTCTTCAGATCTGACCTTTCTTTCTTGGCACAAATCTTCACAGGTCAAGCAGGACACTGTGCACTAGGGCAATAGATCTACGCATAGAGATTACTTTATACAAAGATTCTTCTTCTCTAGTTCCCAACAATCACAGTTTCAAGTCCCGATACTACACACTTCAGTAGTAGATCTATGCACAGAGCTTTATTTTTCTTTACTTCAGTTCCCATCAATCACAGTTTCAGGTCTTGACAACGGAACCATTTGTTGGCACAGAAGGGCAGACCCAGGGTTCAACGCTCAAGAGCACACCAAAAAAACCCTAACTGCAGGCCCTTTTGGCAACACCTACGAAGCATATGAAGTCTCACCCAAGGTAGAGGCGGGGGTGGTTGTAAGAATCAGGTGTTTGCAACCTTAGCTGGGACACAGATATGTGATTATACTACTTACAACACACTTAGCATTAGTCAACCATTAATATACAACCCTTATTCTACTTCACAGATAACACAAAGCATCGCAATATTCACTTAGATCTACAGTATCTCAGCACTTAGCAACAATAATACATCAGGTCCTGTAGATCAACACTAAGCACTCACACATACATCAAATCTAATAATCATATATATCTAAGAAGCACAAAGCATAAGTGAATATATCAAAATCACATATCATAAGAAGAGATAAACATAATGAATCAAAGCACACAATGTTACACACAGATTTACATGGTTCACCCCCACACTGGGGATACGTCCACCAACTCTTCTTCTTTATTAGTATCTTCAATCGTCAGTTACAACACAGAGCACAAAAACCCTTCTTTGCAAAGGAAAAAATGTTTGCGCAGCTTGCTAGATCCTTCTTCCTTACACTTCAGCACAAAGCCTCTTACAACAACTTGCACTTAGCCTTGCAAACTTCTTGTGATCATGCACAGAGCATTTACAATCCACTTCTGATCACATAGATCTAACTATTAGCACTAAGCCATCTTCCATACATCACATAGATGCCCTGCTATTTCTATCTAGCCTAAGCATCTATTTATACATTACAAAAGTGGGCCTAAGTGTGAGTAAACCCACGGGTCGACATCCCTTTCCCATTACATTAACCCAAAACCCCTAATAGGGGGCCCAAAAGTGGACTAGCTGTCGTAGTTCCAAAATAGGTCAAAATGACCTAGGTTATCCCAAAACTCGGTCAAGGGCCAACATAAATTCATCCACACTCTAGTGCTTAACACAAATGGATTCTAACTGCTATGGACTATTTCACTAAATGGGTGGAAGCTATTCCTACGAGAAGCGCAACTGACTCGGTAGTGATCAATTTTCTAGAGGAAAATATTTTATCCAGATTTGGTTGTCCCCCAAAAATAGTTACTGATAATGCCCAAGAATTCAAGTCTATGGCCGTGATAGGCTTTTGCCAAAAATATTATATTGTGTTAGGACACTCCACGACTTACTATCCATAGGGTAAAGGACTAGCCGAGTCATCTAACAGAAGTCGGAGTACTATAATTAAGAAGGTTTTGATTGAAAATAAGAAAGCATGGCATGTGCATTTAAAATATGCTTTATGGGCTAACAGGATAGGTACCAAAAGGTCAATTGGGATGTCTCCATTTCAGATGATATATGGTACTGACATCATTTTACCAATAAATCTAGCACTGCCAGTAATGAAACTCTGGCAAGACTCAAATGAAGAACCAAATGACATTACCAGGAGGATAAACCAACTGCTTGAAGTTCAACAAAATAGGGCCGAAGTAGATGAAAAATTACAAAGATATCAAGATAATATGAAAGATTTATTTGACCAAAAAGCAAAAGACAAAGAATTCCTCCCTGGTGATTTGGTCCTAAAATGGGAAGCCAGGAAAGAAGACGTCGACAAACATGGCAAGTTTGATCAGATCTGGTGCGACCCATACAAGATTTCATCCTCTGAGGGAAAAAATGATTTTTTATTAGAAAATCTCGATGTAAAGATTCTTAACGCCCCTATCAATGGGCGGTACCTTAAGCACTTTATGCAGTAATATTTTTCTGAACTCTCATTGTACATACCGATTTGTTTTTGTATCTTGTTTATATTTATATTTCATTAGGTAAGTTTTATTTTTTACTGTAAATACAAAGAGTCGTTTTTTAAGAAAAAAAAGAAAAGGAAAAAGCAATAAAAGGGCTTAAGGAAATGTCACAAGAGTTGAGTAAGAAAATCATTAAGAGTAATCATATCTGCAACAGAATATCTAAATCCCCTTGCCTTTCCCATGACTATGATCAAGCTTGATTTTCACCTGATCCTGGATACTTTCCCATAAGCTTCTTGAGAAAAGAAAGGTCTCACCTTAGCTTTGGAAACTCACAAACTAACCTTCAAAACGAGAATAGGTAAAAGTTTATAGTTCCTCTAAATTTAGTTGAACCAGAAGTATGTATGGGTTAATCCTAACTTTTTTAGTCAATCTAACAGGAATAAACTAATTGGCTTCGCTCAAGGAAAGTCCCTGAAAAATATCTAATAAGAATTCCCTTAAGAATTTCCCTGAAGCCAAAGATGTTTGAAGTCCAGAAGAGGATTATTACAAAGAAATTAAAGTGAGTTGACAGACCTCTGTTGTTAATTTTTAAGAAGATATTTTCCCGAGTATATCACATACTGATTGATTGCCCCCACTACACACACACACACACACACACACACACACACACACACACACACACAGATGGTGAAAGGAAATTCATTATTGATTGCCCCCATCTAGTCCAAAAGAGATGAAGAAAGGAAATTCATTATATGATTGCCCTCATCTCAACATTTAAATGCTAGAAAACAATGGAAGTGGTGAAAAGAAATCCAATGTGGGAAATCTAATAACTTCATCGGGGTACTGAACAGGCTCGCTGACAGTGAAGCAATATCTACATGTCTAATAGGTTGTTATACATGAATTAAAAGATGATCTGGTAAATATTCCTCTTTCGAATGGATCTACATTATAAACTTATGGGATCCCCTAATTTGAAATATCGGAATTACTTTACCTTGATGCAAACAAAATCAGATAAAACCTGCTAGAATGGTTAATTTTGTTTTGATTATCTTACACAAATCTCAGGTCAGTTTTAGAGAAGGAAATCTATTGTGAGCCTAACTCGAGATCATAGGATGTTTTAGTTTTGAAGAGTTTTCAAAGTTAAGGTTGAAGTCTTAAAGTCTCGTTTTGAGTTTTCTCCAAAATGTGCTTCATAGAGCTGCATTAATGACCCCATTTACCCAACGAAGGCACTTGGTCTACATGTTCTTCTCATCCCACGAGGAGACGAGATCCCTAGATGGAGCCTATGTTGAAACAAGGTTTATTTTTCCTCTTATAATCTTAAACTCAATTTTTCTTTGGTTATGGATTCGCCCTTAGTTCTAAAAATTCTTTCAAGAGTTTCAGGTTTCGGGGTTCGGCTATTCACGAAGTATGATTTTTTAAATAACAACTCCAAAGTCCTGATACCGAAGTCTCGAAAAGTGATTCTTTAAAAGAATTTGAACCGAATTAAAAGGAATAATTAAAAAAAAAATGTTTAACCACTTTCTAAGCCTTTCATATTTTATTTTTGGCCATCTCGACTTAAATAGCAGTTCAAAGTCCCGATGCGCTTTTCACAAAATCCCTTTTTAATCATGATTAATTAAATTTTAAACATACCTAACAAATCATTAATCAGTCGCATTTCAAGAAAACCAAAGGAGTTATCACTCTCATGCACTCAAGAACCCCGAAGCCCGAAATCCCAAAAATATTAAGCGCCTAAGCGTAATTAACTTAACATTAAAACATGGTTAAAGATATTAAATGACTTTTCACGTTTCTCTATTTGGGAGTTTTCGAAGACATTCCTTTCAAAATCCCAGTTTTGAATCGCCGATATGTGTCAGTATTTATAACGGATTAATGGAGATATTTTTAGCGTAAAGTGCGTATCTATAGGTGTACCATCCCCATTAAATAATTTAATTTTTATCGCCTGTATCAGTACGCTCAATTTAAGGCAAGTTAAGGGTTAATAAAGGTTCATTATTTCAAATCTCATTCTTACCTTCAGACAAGAAGCGAGTTACATTCAAAAGAGCTTACGCATTTCCTCTCTGTAACAGGTTTTCATTTTTAGCACAAACATCATGGCACCCTAAAAAGGGACTAAGAAGAGTGAGGAGGCCGGTGAAAGCTCAAATCCAGATGGAGATGCTGTATCCGATACTACGCCACATGTTGTGGATTCAATCAAGTCCTGGAGGCAGATTTTTGAAATCCTGGAGCATGAGATTAGGAACTGCCCTGATGATTTCAGAAATGAAAATTCTGAAAATAAACTCAGAGATATAGTAGATTATGAGCTCCATAAGATAGCCACATGACCGAGACTCATGCCTTACAATGACATGATAAGCTGGGCTTTAGAAAATATCAACCTTCATACTAGGATCATTCTAAATCACCAAAAGGTCGTCGTCGGCTCGTTCAAACCAGAGCACATCCAAGTAATGTATAAAATATCCCTTGTTTCTAAATACATTTATAATGCCGAATTCATAGAAGAATTTCAAAGAAAGGAGTGTAAATAATTTGATCAAACATATCCAAGTATAATCAAAGAATGGTGGGGAATTCCAGCAAAATTTAGAGATGATACCCATGGCATTTATACTACAACACCGTTAAACGAATACATGGTTTATATAGCAATGATGTTGTGTATATTATTTGGTAGGAAAAGCCCTACCTATTTCCCCGCAGAATGGATGCCAATTTTACACGAGGTAACCGAGGGTTACACTTTCAACTGGTGTAAAATTTTATCAGATAACTTAACCAAAGAGATTGCAGAGTACCAGATGGAAAAATCAAAAGGTCAACCTGTATCTTTTTACATGTCTGCATATATTATGGATTCTATCTGTTACATGACTCCATTCCCCTTGATGAATTGGAGCTGGAACCCAGCCCGTGTTGAACCCATTCATGTTTATCACTCCAAACTATGGGAGGAGAATGTTAAGGATTTATTTTATGAAATCTGTCACTACGTAGTGATACCTGTGCACCAAATTTTATATGGTTATGCACCCCCTTGGATTTCAGAGAAAAACGTGGGAAACCTCAGAGCAATTGTAGATTGGTTTATTGAGAAGAGAGTTTCTCTTATGTCAGAGTTTTCGGGTGCTCGATTCCTTCTCACACACTTCCAAAGTTCCTTCCTGATGGACTAGTGTGTAGGGAGGTTGCTTACTAATAACAACAGGTGGCATCGACACAGAATTGAAAGCAGTTCAGAAGAATTTTTGGCCAGTTTTTCCTGTACATATTGGGAAGTTTTCACTACTTAACTTTGGTCATTCCAAGGTAGAAGCTACAGCACTCGAAGACATCAAACTGGTAGATGTTGAACTCAGAAGACATGATCCTTATCAAATTGTGGGAAATCATATTTCTCATTGCAATATGAAAACGTATGAGCATGAAGATTCCCCTTGCGATGACATATTCAAAGGAGACATAACCTATGAGGAGATATTAGATAGAGTCTGGGTGTTACCACCCGACATACAGACCATCTTTCTGACTTTCCAGAAGCACAGACGAAGTGGTTTGCCAAAGATACTACAGGGAGAATCAACAATCCCTCCTCCAGTACAAGAAATTATTCCTCCGGGTTTCGGACCAGAGGCTCAAGATAAAGGGACTACAAAAGAAAATCCAAAGAAGACTGAAGCATCTTCACAAACAGAACACCCAAGGTCAAGAACAAAGTTTAAGATCCCGACATCTCCAAAGTCGAGTCAAATGATTCCTCATTTATAATCAACTATTCATGTTGATATCCCTAAAACAACAGGAGAAAATCAATCTACAGAGTTGGGTAGCCATATTGCATCATTGAATCCTTTACAGTCAACTTTTGGGACTCCTCATCTAGAAGTTATATATGTAAGTGACCTTACTCCAATCTCTAGAGAAGAGATACCTTCCTATGACTACTTTTTCAATAAAAAGAGAAAAGTTGTAGTGAAATAGGAAATGCATTTGAAAGGAGGCACAATGGTAAAGAAACACAGAGTGCTCATAGATGGACAGAACCTAGAAGAGGAAGATTTCACCACAAAGGTAGCTGGCTCTATGGGAGCTTTGGAAACAACCAATTTATTCACAATTGAGAATCTGAAAACAAGATTGGAATAGAGGAATAAAATGATAGCCTAGTTGTAGGGTCAAATAAAAAGTACTGAGAAAAATATCAGAGAGGAGATAAACAAAGGGCTAGAACAAGCTAGAGTTGTTGACAAACAGGAAATCCAACTACTTAGGTCTATCTTGGATGAGATGTATAAGAAGATGCAAGCCAGTCAAGGGCAGGTCATCCAGCAGGAAAAATTAGCAAGACAGTTTCATGATAGGTTCAAGTCTATTCAAAATCAGGTGATAGATTTAAAAAAAATTCAAGCCCAGGCACTGGAGGTGCATACGAAGATAGAAGCATAGCAACAAAGATTGATTTCTAAAGTAGAGGTTATTCAGAACTATTTCCAAGAAGTAAGTCAATATTTCAATAACATTGTTTTGAAAGAAAAAGAGGCTAAAGCAACCTGGGATACTTTTCAAAAAGCAGTTTTACTTTCGACAAAAGAAGAGGTATCAAAAACTCCAAGGCTGTCTGTCACAGAGAAAATCAGAGGTGATATCATGCTTAAAGTATGGGAGGCCAACATAGACAAAAGAAAGAAAATGGCCAAGGAAGTCAAGGATGATTGCGAAGAGACCTTCGATTTGCTAGACAAAGGATCATTAGGCATTGGAAAAGACATTTGTCCTGGGCTACTAGGACAAATCAATATTGTAAGACATCAACTGAAACTCAAAGAGAACTTGAATGAAATTCAGATTGAAATTTCGCAATTAAAAGAGATTGATGTTACCCAAATAGACAAGTGGTTGGTGAAGCCAAATTTAAATTTGCAATTAGTTAAGTTTGTTGACAAAAGGATTGAAGACTGATTTCCGAAAATTTCGAGGTAACTTTATCTGTTCAAGGCAAAGGATATACCAGAGCCTCCTAGATTTTTAGTGCATTTTCTAGAAAAATGTATTGAATGTCTCGGACCAAAAGAAGGAGATATTTCAAAGAAGCAATGAAGTATCATATTGTAGGTTCATATTATCAAGATAATAGAGAAATAAAAGATAACCATGCAAACGGTTCAAGTTTTCATTTTTGTAACCGTTAGCCCCTAGGAGTTAGGAAATCACCAACCGTCAAGAATTGGTGAGTTAGGAGTTTGCATTTTTGTAACCGTTAGCCTCTAGGATCTTTTGCGGCTGATTGTACGAGAGAATTTTTCTCATTTACAGTGATTAATGAAAATACAAACGGAGATTCCAAATTCTGTCAACCCTGAGTTATGTGTTCCTCTTTACTTTCATTTTCAGCATCTTTCCCTTATGTATCTTTGATGAATGTTTAACTACAATTTAGTACAACATCTACTGTGGTTAAGAGTTATTTGGTTATCTAATTGTTTACAGTTTTTCCTCTGTGCTTGCTATTTGCAGGCTCAAGACCTATAGATTATTCAGATTACTATATTTTTATGCTTCATTAGAGATCTCTTGTCTTTTTTCTTCTCCTATTGCAAAGTGAGATTCCTCCTTGATTGATGCCTCACATTGTTCGACAACTTTATGTTTTCTTTCACCTCATTTACTATTTTCAATTTGACTCAGGAATGGGAAACAACCTCTGAAACTGTTATATTATTAATTTGAGTTGGGGAATTTTTCTCTTATAATCCAAAACAGAAATAGAAAACCTTGAAAACAAAGTAATAGATTTTTAACCTTTATCCCTCATGACTATACCTGTTACAAGACAACCCAATATAGAGCCCAGCCTTTTAGATCAAACTAGCATTTCTTTAAACTTATTTAACACTATCTTACAGACAACAAGCACCCCGGTTGAATTAGAATGTCCATGGGCAACAATTGAACGGGATATAAGCATCCATGAACATTGGGAAGCTAGACAGAGATAGTTAAGAAACCAACCATAGCTTTTCTTTTTAGTAACCGATACATTTTATACCTTAACTTTATCTACCTTTTTTCAGATGCCTAGACTTTATACTTTTAAAGCCTTAAGTATAAACTCTGGAGCAACACGACGTACTGTGTGTTTGATTTTGTATGAAAGGAATACCTATGTGGATGAATTATCTATACGTTGAATGAGTTTTGTGAACTAGAATGAAAGGGATTTTAGGAGCGTTGTTATTTGAAGTTTCCATTTTTAATTATGTTATACAAAGGGATCATTTTTGGGGCCACTTCGTGGAACCCTGTGGAGATTTAAAATGTACTGGTGATTATATCATGGACACAGTCTGTCCTTTCCTCCAATGTTTGTTGTGTTGGATATGGTTATTATGATGTTGTTCACTCCTCGACTCTGTTATACACAAGTAGTATTATTATTGTTAAATACTTATTGGGAAATAAAATGTAAATTGGTTGTTGTGCAAAGAAGTTTCTAAGGCAAATGAGCAGCCTTGAAAAGAAACACCAATTTTGGGTTGTTTTTTTTTTGGAAATAGGGTGTTATTTAGTTTTGAAGCACTAAGGGGTTTTGAATTTTAATTGACATTGAAGGTGGCATTGTTTGATATAATAGAACAATATCCATGGGATTCCTTCCATTATACCATTTTACACAAAATACACTCCCCTCATTATCCCAATTGCGTTTTTCACTCCCTGTTATGTTGTTACTCATTTTTAAGGAAAATTCTGTACAAAAATGAAAGAAATGAAGTGGTAGTAATTGATGATTGGTATTCTGAGATATGTTTATATACACAGTTGATTGTTTTTGTTGATTTCTTGAACAATATTCATAAATATTTCCCCCTCCATGATATCACTTTACGCTAAATACAAGCCCTCCATACTCCCAATGACCCTATCAATTCCATGTTCGTGTGGAAATTAATGAATGGAATTTTTATGGATGGATTGCATGCATCATGCAATGAATAATAGAGCCAACTATTGATTTATTTAAGTAGATTTTCATGTATGGATTATTAAGAACTTTTCATGACTGGTTAAATATTTCTAGAGGATGAGTTTTTTTAGCCGGGGTAGTAATGGATGAAATAATAGAGGCAGGGGTAACTGGAAACGAGGCTATAAAATACCTCGATTTTGTATTCACTTTGATGTCGATCCACAAGAGTTAAACCAGTTGTTTCAAGCTAGCTTTTTCAATTTGTTTGGCCATGGTATATTGCATCCCTGACTCAACATACCCCCATTTCAACCTCCTCAGAATTTTCCCAGCATTCATGTTTCTCCACATGTGTCAATGCAGCCTGAAGTCCCCACTAATGATGGTTGGAAAGAAATTTCCCACCGGCCCGTCTCTCACCACCATGGTTGTCCCACTATGTCATTACCTTTACCACCACTAGTTAATCCCAATGCTCAAATTGCTCATGTTGTTTCTCTAGTACAGTCCTCGCACGCTAGGAAAATATTAAAAAATGGTATCCCACAACCTGTGCAAGAAAAAGGAAAAGCAATATCCTCCCCCTCTAGTCCATCCATAAAGTCTTCTAAATTTGTGTCTTCACGTCTCCACCTAAAATACGACTGCTCCCATGTGATCAACGAAATACATCCCCAAGGATCTAACCAACTAAGGGCTACCCCAGAAAAGTCAAGAGGGGAGAGAGTGATAGAGGAAATATGCCTCACACAACATCAAATATGGATTTTAAATTTTATATATATATATATTTAGTGGTGAAGACAATGTTTAATGGTTTTTCAGCAAATTTTGGACAACAAGCTTTATTTTGGATATATTTTGTGGATACTATGGATATATTGTTTTCTTGGGATATGTCCTTAAATTTTGTTGATATTTAAATATTTGATTTAAATGATATCCATGGGATCTACAAGGGTGTCATATGATCCAAATGATAAATTTTGTATTTTATATTTGATGATTGGCAAAGAGAATGATGGGAATCACAAGGGGTCCCGCCTATTTAGTAATTATTAACTAGAGCCTTATTTATATATTATTATTAATTATTTCTCCCTAAACTAATTAGTTAAGTTGATTTGACTTAACTAAAAGAAGTAGTTGAACTACCTCAACTTATTGAGAAAGAATAAAGGTTCAATGAGAGGAAGAGACAAGAGGAGAATAGAAGGAGAATTACAATACTAAGGGTCGTATTGAAGGAAACAAGATTCAAAAAATTGAATCATACTTTTCAACAACTTGTTTTAAAGAGTCAAATGGAAGCATTTTGTGGAAAGTTGATCTAGATCATTAGTTTCAGTTTTATTTTACTCTGAGAGTATTTTTGTATGGTGCCCATCGGATACCTCTAAATATGACTTTGGTCCATACCCTTGCAAGGGTTTGTAAAGAGAAATACACTTTTTGTATCTCAGAATGAAATACAATTAGACTATTCTTATGTCTCATACATGTGTTTTCATGACTTGGTTCTTCCTTTCGCTTTTGTCTCCATGTTTACTTTATTGTAAAATCTGCATACATTCTTGTAGCTTTGTTTAAATTTTATTTTTACATTGCAGCATATACAAATCATAAATCAACCTTAATCCTTGTAATTAATACTTGTGGATTGAGTGAATGTTTTGAGGCTATAAACCCCGGGTGACATTACCAACTATCTTGTCTTATCCAGACAAGACCCGAAACTGATTGAGTGAGGTACTCCATACCTTTTCCTCAAAATTTATTTGGATACCATACTAGGGAGATCTTCCATATCTCTTTGGTTGATTGTATTCACGATTATCTTTGAATCTTTCTGGGTTTTATTCGAATGCTCTTTGACTGATTTTTTCTCATGACAATACCTTCTACAAGGAAGCCTAATATTGAACATGGTCTTAAAGACCAGAATAACATTTCCTTGACCTTATTCAATACTATTCTATAAACTACTAATACCCGGGTTGATCTTGAACGCTCTTGGGAAGTAGTTGAAGAAGATATAAGTATTCGTGAACATTGGGAAGCCATACAAAGGCAGCCTAGAAATCAACAGTAACCTCCCTTTTCCTTAGTCTTTGGTATTTTATTTTCATTTCCTCAAATCCTCGCATTTGTAGAATAAGAAGAAGAGGATTGTCCCCTGAAGCTACTCCTATAGGAAGAAGTAAATCCATTTTTTCGACCCAATAAATCACTCTAAGGAGGAATTTGTATGATTCTTCCATCTCGCGACCCATCGCTTTCAAAATGGAATTTGCGGGTGGTGCTAGTGGTGTCAGAGGTGCTTCATCATCCCAACCTTCGGCCTCATCGGTAATTGTTAGTCTATATAGTCATCAAGTTCCTATACAATTAGATACCAACCCTACTAAATTTATAAAGAAGTATGGGATTTTTTAGTTTGAGGAAGATGTTACGACCACCCCATGGCACATATCTTCTCCCTTGAATCTAGCACCTGCTACTAGTTTGTTACCCAAGTTTAAAAAGAATCTTCATAAGTTCTCATGGAATAATATTGTTTCTACAAATGAACACCTAGTAGCATTTTCTAATGCTTGTCATAATATCGGGGCTAACGATAATGATACATGCATGCACTTATTTGTCAACTCCCTTGAAGGGAAAGAAACAATTGATTTCTTTGGTCTTCCTCCAAAGATCCTTTCCACTTGGGAAGAGTTTGTTTATTGGTTCAAGTCCACTTATGGACAATCCAAGAGCCCAACCGAACAGTTAAGGGAGTATAACAACATTTCCTACAAATATGGTGAGACTATCAAGTCTTTTAACCTCATCTTCACCAAATTATACAATCAAATCCATGAACTAATATGTCCCCAAAACCAAGCTGCTTTCATGCATTACTATAATGTGCTTCCCTCTCCTTATCATCATAGGCTCAAAGAAAATGCTATTGACAATCTTGTCTCCGCTCTCCACACTTTTCTGGAGTATGAAGAGAAACTTGAAAGAACATGTCTCCCTAAAGGAGACTCAGTCAAACAAACATATATGTTTGCCCTTCTACAACTTGTGCAAGATATAAACAATCAAATGATAGCCTATGAACGAAAGTGGAATGCTCCCTCACTTACTCCCATGGCATATTGTTCTTCCACAACACCTTTTATGAATATGAATGAAAACAATTTCCATCCCAAGGCCATTATGTTTCGCAGTTGGTGTAACTTCTACGAAGAAAATCACAAAGAAAGAACTTGTGAAGTTAAGAAGAATGCTAGAGATAAAATCTTTGGAAAGAAGTTTGAAACCACTATCGTTGTTCTAGATTGGGAAGAACCGGAAGATGTTATGATCATAAATACTAGGAACAAATCTTATGATCCTAAAGGGAAATACGATCATCCTCATACTTCCACCCCAACCTCATATTCACAAGGTACTAATGTACAAACTATCAAAATTCCTAAAATTCAAGGAGTTCCTTCCCCTCTTCCCTCTTCCAAGTATAACATCCTTAGCCAATTGGATAATATCAAGGTTGATGCTACTCTTTTGGACATGGTTTTTGTCCCTGAACAAAAAAAGCATATCAATCATTTTATGGAAGGAAAGGCTTCCACCATAGCCAATATTTTTGAAGAGACAAAAGAAGAGGATCCCACTGTAAATAATATAGGTGTAAGTAACTTTAGATACCCTATAAAAAAACCCTCCATTTTTCATTTCTGTAAAAATTATGGATAATATAGCCCATTGTGTGCACATACCAAAATAAGTACAACCCTCAACATCTAATTAATAAACATGCCAGTAAGAAACTATTATATTATCTTAGGAAGAGACTGGAAAACCCTAACAGGTGGATATCTTTCACTTGATGGAACTCATTTATTTGTTCCCCGGAATGGAAAAAATATTATAGTCCTAAGAGGAAAAATAATTTCACCATGCATAGAGAGCATTCCTCAACTGAATGTAAACTATATTGAGGAAGACTTAGGGGTGTACTCTATCTTTGTTGATGAGGGCGACACTACTTTGGAACAAATTGATTTAGAAGATGGTATGTGGCACATGCATTTCGATGGCTCATGCTAAAACGAAGGTAATGGAGCTGGCATTATCTTGTACTCACCTATAGGTAAAATACACCACCTTTCTTATAGGTTAGATTTTGCTTGCATGAACAATGTCATTGATTTTGAATCCTTACTACTAGGCATAAAAAATGATTATAACCTTGGTTGTGACCACCTTACAGTTTTTGGTGATTCTAAACTTGTTGTGAACCTTGTGCATAAAATCTATTCTCCTAGCAATAAGTTGATGAAACACTATACCCAAGATGTTTGGATGCTTATCTCGAACCTATCATCATTTAACATCACTCATGTTAAGAAAGAACTTAATTCAATGGCTGATAGGTTAGTTGTGTTTTCGACATTTCCTACTCGACGACTTCTACCTCAAAGGCTTGATTGTACTTTTCAATCTTTATACTGTCCTCACATTCTAGATAATGTAGAATCATGGAAGTTTTTACCTAATGATGAAGGCATCTATGCTTTCATACAAAATGAACCATTTAAGCCTAAGGAAATCATATCTATGGAAGATGAAAATTTTCCAAAAGGATTGACTCCTCTTGAGAGTTCATTTTCATCGAGTGATGTAGGCAACAAAGAAACACGTAAGGAAGAGGAGTGGAAAAGGAAAGTGGGTGGTAACATTTCCTTGAACATTGGGACCTTCGAATCTCCAAAGATGGTTAAACTAGGTTCCCAATGTTCTGACGAAGAAAAGGAGAAATTCACATAACTATTACGTGAATTTCAATATGTTTTTTCATGGTCATACGAGGATATTTGTGGTTTTGATCATGCTCTCATAGAACATGTTGTTCCTATCAAGGAAGGGATAAAACTAGTTAGGCAAAAACAAAGAACCATTGACCCTACACTTGAAGCTACTATTAGAAAGGATTTGGAAAAACTTTTGAAAGTTGGTATAATCTTTCGAGTTAAGTTTTCTGAGTGGGTTTCAAATTTGGTTCTTGTTAGAAAAAAACTAGTTAGATTTGATTATGCGTTGATTTTCATGCATTGAATAGAGCAAACGTAAAATATCATTTTCCTCTCCCTAATATGGAAATGATTTTGCAATAGGTAGGAGGGTCACAAATGTTGTCCTTACTTGATGGTTTCTCTGTATATAATCAAATCAAGGTAAAAGGGACTGATAGATACAAAACCACCTTTACTACATGTTAGGGCACATTTTCTTATGAACACATGCCTTATGATCATTTGGATTGTCTAATGCAGGTGCCACTTTCTAGAGAGCTATGAAAATAGATTTTGATGATCTACTCGGTAAAATTATCCAAGTATATCTTGATGATTTGACTATCTATTCAAATAATCGTTCAAATAATCGATTAGATCAATTTGATCATCTCATAAAATTTCTCATGCGATGTAAAATATTCGACATTTCTTTAAATCCTTCTAAATCTATTTTTGGCGTCACCAAGGGCAAGCTCCTTGGACATATCGTTTTTTATTCAGGAATAAGGATATATCCCAAAAGGATTGCTACTGTCATGAACCTTCTTGCCCCCACTTCCAAAAAAGAGGCTCAAGCCTTTATGTGTATTATCAACTTTGTCCGTAGGTTTGTTCCTGATTTTGATTTAATGGTTAAACTAATTCATAATATTCTAATGTAATATCGCTCCTTTTCTTGGATAGATGATGTCAAAAATTCTTTCGTAGGGATTAAGAAGGCAATCATATCCGCACTGGTTTGGCGAAACCAGAATTTGAGAAAGATTTTATTATATATACTAATACAATTGAGGAAGTAGTTTATGCTATCCTCTTGCAATGTGATGATCAGAATAATGAAAAACATGTAGCTTACATGATCCAAAGTTTATCATATGATGAATTCAAGTACTCTTATATTGAGAAACATGCCTTGGCTCTTGTTAGAGCTGTAGAGAAATTTCGCCACTTTATCCTAGGAAAAGACACGCAGGTAAAAGTCCCTTTTCCTATTGTCCAGTTTATGCTTTCACAAACTTATCTTTTAGGGAAGCTTGCACATTGGCTTGCCAAAATCTAGGATCATGATTTAACCATCATGACTTTGAAAACAATTAAGGGACGAGACTTAGCCCTTCATTTACCTCAACATGCTAAAGAAACTGAAGAACTTGATGATCAGGATAATCCTCTTTCAAAATTGTTTTATATTGAGAGTCAAACCCTTTCTATTGTTGAACACCCATGGTATAAAAATCCGGTGTATTACTTGCAATATCATAAATTCCCAGATGACTTAGATCCTCATCAGAGGAGAAGACTTTGTCTGGAATCTTCCAGGTATATTATCTTAGGAGAATTTTTTGTTCAGAAGGTCTGCTGATGGTATGTTACTTCAGTGTGTGAATAATGAGGAAGCACATAAATTGTTATAGGAAACTCATGGATCTTCAGATTTTGTTATTCACATTGGTGGCCACTTTTCTGCTAAATCTACTGCTTTTAAAATCATCAGAAATGGTTATTATTGGCCTTCAATTTTTCGAGATTCTTATAAATTTGCAAGATCTTGTGACAAGTGCCAAAAATTTGCTAGGAAAGAGCGTCTTTCTGCTATTCCTTTGCAATCTGTTCTCCCTTATTTCCCTTTTTCTAAATGGGGCCTAGAATTTATTGGTCCTATTAATCCTCCGTCTTCCACAGGGAATATTTTTATTTTAACAACCACTGATTATTTCACTAAGTGGAATGAAGTTGTCCCTCTTAGACACTCACAGGATGAACATGTAATTTCTTTCCTGGAAACTAATATCTTCTCCATATTTGGCATTCCTTTAGAGATTATGACAGACAATGGTCCTGCTTTCATTTCTGCAAAATTGACTCAATTTATAGCTAAATTTGGAGTCAAACATTTCACTTCATCGTCTTATTACCCCCAAGGAAATGGGAAAGATGATTCTAATAACAAAAATATGGTTAGGATCATAAATAGGCTCATTGAAGATAAGCCTCGTCAATGGCATACCCTCCTCACCTACGCCCTTTGGGAAAATCACACTACTACCAAGGTAAGCACAGGTTGCACTCCCTTCCAGCTTGGTTATGGTCAAGAAGTTATTCTACCTATTGATCTGGAACTCTCTTCTCTACAACTGATGCTACAGATTGAAGAATTAAATTCTTCCAATGTCCCTCAAAGGATAAATGCACTATTAGCCTTAGAAGAACAAATAATATTTGGCTTGGAAAACATAAAGAGAAGACAACAAGTTGTAAAGAAATATTTTAACAAACATACAAAAGCTGTCAAATTTAAAGTAAATGAGAAAGTCTTGCTTTGGGACTCAGCCCATGTTGACAGAGGAAGACATTCGAAGTTTTAGAAATTATGGCTAGGTCCTTTCAAAATCATTTTTTTCCTAGGCACAAACTCTTAAATTTTAAAGGATTTGGAAGAGCGATTGTATTCCTATAGTACAAATGGTTCCCACTTGAAACATTATGTGGAACCAACTTGATTGATAAAAACCATGTGGAAATCACTGTTGTATATAGCTTTATGTTTCGTTGTTTTATTTTGCTTTGTTCAATTTCTGTTATTTCATTTTCTGTTGTTTTATGTTTATCAAAAATAAATTTTGGATCGGTTTTGCCACAACAATGACATTTGGTAAGTATTGTTGGTCAATAGAAATAAATTTTACACAATTGTCATGATGTTCTCCTTTTAGACATCGCTGAAAATGATTTTTTATTTCAGTACTTCAGTTAGATAGATGATTTGGTTTTCTTCCCTATTTTCTGCTATCCCTTTCTTCCCTCCATCCTGAGATTCAAAAGAGAATATCAAAAAAATTATCCTTAACATGAAGAAACACTTTTTACTATGACTGATCGAATGGTATGCATATAGGAACAAACCCCCTCATATGTACCACTTTTCATGAGTTATCCCCAAAATCTCGTCTCATTATTTCCCTTAACCATCTTTTTCCCCTATTGCATAATCATTCTGGTAAAAAATTCTTTGAACTATGTTCACCGATCTGCGAAACCAGACATTTTGAGTTCTTAATCTGTTGGAAACAGATTTCCCTATGGAGTCTCTAGTTTGTTGACGCCCAAAAGAACAACATAGGGTACAACCTGCTTGCAAATGGTTGCAAACGCCTTATTATTTAACTATATTTAATAATATACTAATAGGTGGGACCCTTTGTGTGACTTGCATGACTATGACGAAGAGACGACACTTATGCTTGATGTGATTATGAGTTGGATGAGATGAGATCTACAATTTATTTGTGTTTAGAGTCTCTGACGAAATAATTAATCAAACGATGTTATGGGCGATATGATTTAAAAGGGAAGTTGTTTTTATACAACACTCACAAGTGTTATTATGTTACATGTATTTTGAAGAAGAACCTCAACTCCATGTTTAAGTTATATGTGTGATATGGTGATTTTATGCCACAAGGATTACACACATTTTTTGAATTGGAAGTAAGGTTGAAACATGGTATCCCTAA
>SNQJ01S0013346.1:0-11139 GCA_010110895.2 Picea sitchensis | reverse complement strand
AGACATTCGAAGTTTTAGAAATTATGGCTAGGTCCTTTCAAAATCATTTTTTTCCTAGGCACAAACTCTTAAATTTTAAAGGATTTGGAAGAGCGATTGTATTCCTATAGTACAAATGGTTCCCACTTGAAACATTATGTGGAACCAACTTGATTGATAAAAACCATGTGGAAATCACTGTTGTATATAGCTTTATGTTTCGTTGTTTTATTTTGCTTTGTTCAATTTCTGTTATTTCATTTTCTGTTGTTTTATGTTTATCAAAAATAAATTTTGGATCGGTTTTGCCACAACAATGACATTTGGTAAGTATTGTTGGTCAATAGAAATAAATTTTACACAATTGTCATGATGTTCTCCTTTTAGACATCGCTGAAAATGATTTTTTATTTCAGTACTTCAGTTAGATAGATGATTTGGTTTTCTTCCCTATTTTCTGCTATCCCTTTCTTCCCTCCATCCTGAGATTCAAAAGAGAATATCAAAAAAATTATCCTTAACATGAAGAAACACTTTTTACTATGACTGATCGAATGGTATGCATATAGGAACAAACCCCCTCATATGTACCACTTTTCATGAGTTATCCCCAAAATCTCGTCTCATTATTTCCCTTAACCATCTTTTTCCCCTATTGCATAATCATTCTGGTAAAAAATTCTTTGAACTATGTTCACCGATCTGCGAAACCAGACATTTTGAGTTCTTAATCTGTTGGAAACAGATTTCCCTATGGAGTCTCTAGTTTGTTGACGCCCAAAAGAACAACATAGGGTACAACCTGCTTGCAAATGGTTGCAAACGCCTTATTATTTAACTATATTTAATAATATACTAATAGGTGGGACCCTTTGTGTGACTTGCATGACTATGACGAAGAGACGACACTTATGCTTGATGTGATTATGAGTTGGATGAGATGAGATCTACAATTTATTTGTGTTTAGAGTCTCTGACGAAATAATTAATCAAACGATGTTATGGGCGATATGATTTAAAAGGGAAGTTGTTTTTATACAACACTCACAAGTGTTATTATGTTACATGTATTTTGAAGAAGAACCTCAACTCCATGTTTAAGTTATATGTGTGATATGGTGATTTTATGCCACAAGGATTACACACATTTTTTGAATTGGAAGTAAGGTTGAAACATGGTATCCCTAACAAATATTTGATATATGTCACATTGGAAACTTTAAACAAGGGTTGGCACATTTGTTAAATTGGAGACTTAGGTAAATGGTGGTGTATTTGAATTGCATTAAATTGATTTCGAGTTAGTGGTTGATGTGTTGTATGTTAACTTGATCATACTGGCTCTAGATGAATGTAGATACGACATGCAGTAAATGCACGTCGCTCTAACCCTCCTTGAGCCTGCCACCCTAGTTATTTTTCATTTTCTCTTATTGGTTGTTGCTACTCCATTTTGTTCGGTCATGGAAGAGGTATACAAGATTGGTTGTTTCTCCTTAGAAATTTTAACACAAGTATGGGTTTCTTGTTGCTGCATCCATGAATATTTTGCTATGCTCTTTAATTAAGTCAACAATTGGCTCTTGAGTTTTCTTGATGTCTGTGCATTTCCAAAGTTTATAATATATTGAGTTTTTTACTGTGTATGGATTGGTGGTTAAGTGTTGGTCTCTGTGGAATTGTATTTGAACCATAAACATTGAAACATTGTGTGGATGTTCTTATTGTATATGGTATTCATGATTTACTCTGGTTTCTTGTTTTGGGTTTCTTCACTAAGTGTGTCACTGATCCTTACCTATGGGTTATATGAACACTCCACCTGTCATTTAAGTTATTACTCTTCATTCCCATTGTGCCCGCATCCTTGTAACAACTGTACGAATATAAATGTGAAGTTTTGTATAAGTATTAAGCTTATCGTGCTCCTTTTGGCTAAACCCTTAATTTGGTCAGCTCGTCCTCCTCACAGCATTACTCTTCACTGTTATGTATTGAACCCCATGTATTGGAAATTATTGTGGAAGAGTCCAACACATAATTTAATAAAGGCAATGTTCGTGCTCATTTTTTGTCATGGGTTTAGTCAATTATTTGTTGTGCAAAAATGGAAAGAATGTTAAGCCCACTCATGTGTTTGGTAATACAGTTTGTCCTGTGGAGATATTGGGGTGATGACAACATTGAAAAATCATTGTTTAAGGGATACGACCTATTGCGTGTTCAATTTTGTATGAAAGGAATACCTCTGTGGATGAATTATCTATACGTTGAATGAGTTTGTGAACCAGAATGAAAGGGATTTTAGAAGCATTTTTATTTGAAGTTTCAATTTTTAATTATGTTATACAAAGGGATCCTTTTTGGGGCCACTTCGTAGAACCCTGTGGCGATTTAAAATGTATTGGTGATTATATCATGGACACAGTCTGTCCTTTCCTCCAATGTTTGTTGTGTTGGATATGATTATTACAATGTTGTTCATTCCTCGAATCTGTTATACATAAGAAGTATTATTATTGTTAAATAATTATTGGGAAATAAAATATAAATTGGTTGCTATGCAAAGAAGTTTCTAAGTAAAATGAGCAACCTTGAAAAGAAACACCAGTTTTGGGTTGTTTTTTTTGGAAACATGGTGTTGCTCAGTTTTGAAGCAGTAAGGGGTTTTGAATTTTAATTGATGTTGAAGGTGTCATTGTTTGATATAATAGAACAATATCCATGTGAGTCCTTCTATTATACCATTTTACGCAAAATACACTCCCCTCATTATCACAATTGCATTTTTCACTCCTTGTTCTGTTGTTACTCATTTTTAAGGAAACATTTGTATGAAAATGAAAGAAATGTAGTGGCAATAATTGATGATTGGTATTCTGAGATATGTTTAGATACACAGTTGATTGTTTTTGTTGATTTCTTGAACATTATTCATAAATATTTCCCCCTCTATGATATCACTTTATGCTAAATATAAGCCCTCCATACTCCCAATGACCCTATCAATTCCCTATTTGTGTGGCAATAAATGAACGATATTTTTATGGATGGATTGCATGTGTCATGTAGTGAATAATAGAGACAAAAATTTATTTGTTTAAGTAGAGTTTCATGTACGGGTTATTAATAACTTTTCATGACTGGTTAAATATTGCTACAGGATCAGTTTTTTTAGCAGGGGCAGTAACGGACGAAATAATAAAGGCAGAGATAACTGACAGCGAGGCTATAGAAGGCCTCGATTTTCTATTCACTTTGATGTTGATCCACAAGAGTTAAGACAGTTGTTTCAAGATGGATTTTTCAATTTGGTTGGCCATGGTATATTACATCCCCGACGTGTCAGACCCCCATTTGAACCTCCTCAAAAATTTCCCGGCATTCATGTTCCTCCAAATGTGTCAATGCAGCCCGAAGTCCCCAATAATGACAGTTGGCAAGAAAGTGTCCACTATCATGTCTCTCACCACCGTGGTTGTCCCACTATGTCATTACCTTTACCACCACCAGCTAATCCCAATGCTCAAATTTTTCATGTTGTTTCGCCAATATAGTCCTCGCACGCCAGCAAAATATTAAAAACTAATATCCCACAACTTGTGCAAGAAAAAGGAAAAGTATCAGCCTCCCCCTCCAGTCCATCCACAGAGTTTTCTAAATCAGTGTCTTCACGTCTCCACCTAAAATATGACTTCTCCCATGTGATCAACGAAATATATCCCCAAGGGTCTAACCAACCAAGGGCTACCCTAGAAAAGTCAAGAGGAGACAATAGTGATAAGAAGAAATATGCCTCATACAACAACAAATATGGATTTTAAATGTTTTTTTTTTATATATTCAGTGGTGAAGACAATGTTTAATGATTTTTCAACATATTTTGGACAACAAACTTTATTTTGGATATTTTTTGTGGATAAGATGGATATATTGTTTTCTTGGGATATGTCCTTAAATTTTGCTGATATTTTAATATTCGATTTAAATGATATCCATGGGTGCTATAAGGGTGTCATATGATCCAAATGATAAATTTTGTATTTTATATTTGATGATTGGCAAAGAGAATTATGGGAGTCACAAGGGGTCCCACCTATTTAGTAATTATTAACTAGACCCTTATTTATATATTATTATTAATTATTTCTCCCTAAACTAATTAGTTAAGTTGATTTGAATTAACTAAAGAAAGTAGTTGAACTACCTCAACTTATTGAGAAATAATAAAGTTTCAATGAGAGGAAGAGACAAGGGTAGAATAGAAGGAGAATTACAAGACTAAGGGTCTTATTGAAGGCAACAAGATTCAAAAAACTGAATCATACTTTTCAGCGGCTTATTTTAAAGAGTCAAATGGAAGCATTTTGTGGCAAGCTGATCTAGATCATTAGTTTCAGTTTTATTTTACTGTCAGAGTCTTTTTGTATTGTTCCCATCGGAGACCTCTAAATATGACTTTGGTCCATACCCTTGTAGGTGTTTGTAAAGAGAAATACACTTTTTGTATCTCATAGAAATAAATTCAAATTATTGTTCTGTCTCATACATGTGTTTTCATGACTTGGTTCTTCCTTTCGCTTTTGTCTCCATGTTTACTTTATTGTAAAATATGTATACATTCTTGTAGATTTGTTTATATTTTATTTTTACATTGCATCATATACAAATCATAAAATCAGCCTCAATCCTTGTAATTAATACGTGTGGATTGAGTGAATGTTTTGAGGCTATAAACCCCAGGTGACATTCCCAACTATCTTGTCTTATCCAAGAAAGACCCGAAAATGATTGATTGAGGTACTCCATACCTTTTCCTCAATAGGCATGAGGCCTAGGATGTTTTCTAGGATCATAATTTGATTGCGGTGCGTCAGGGATAACTTCGTAAAGAATCCTAGACTCAACATATATAAGGTCTAGTTGTTGGTCTTTGAAGATGGCCTCTTTCTTAGATGTCACTCTAGATGTAGAAACATCCTTCGAAATCTAAGGAAACAAGGACTTGAGGAACCATTCCAATAGAAACTTTGGAGGAATGTAAGATTTAATCAACCTCTTCTATCTGCACCACTCTTCAATATGATCAAAGATGTGGGTGGCCTTATCTTGAAGAAAATCCGATAAAATTTCTATGTCAACATCATAACGAACCCACAATTGGAAGTGGTTGAGAAAAAGCAGGACCATTTGATTGAAAGTTCCATAATTTCCCCCAGGCGTCTTGATGTACCACTTCATGAAAACCCTTGTAAGGGTGTGTTGAAATAGTCTCAAATAAACATAATCGTCATTAAGGGAGTTAGATGAGCACCATAAGTGAAAGGTAGTCACATGATCACCTGGGTCCTCACCAGTCTTTCCCTCAAACTTTGGAATGTCAGAGGGAAGCTTGGTAGGGATGGGGGGTCATGACGAATCATGACACACTGGGTCGTTCATTAATTTTGACAAGTCTGGTAGATTTAACGTGGCTAGAAAAGGGAGTCGAGGTTGCAGTGTTTGAGCCCATGATCCCGGGAAATATTGGGTTTGAGAGATCATGGGACAAATAGGGTTTTGGTATACACCATGGCCCTATCCACTAGGATAGTATCGTCCTCCCAATTGATTCATAAAAATTTGTAAGGGCACTATACCTGAGGAAGTTGCTTGTGAGGAGAAAGTGACATTATAAGGATTATTCATGTGAGGATATATGTTTCCCCCATATGAAGGAAATCCATGCTAGGGTTTCCCATACCATAAAATTGACTCCCCCCTGATGAAACACCGGATATTAGAGGAAGATTCTCCATAACAAAATCGTTTGTAGGAATTGACGTCAAGGAAGAAGGAATGTCAAACAAAATATTATAATTAAACTGACCACCCATTTGAGCACTCCATCATGGAGAATTGAAGCTAGGATTGGGTCCAGAGGAAGGTGGAATCCAACCCCCTACTGTGGGAGTTGGTTGAGGGATATGACCCCCACCAAACAAGAAAGGAATATAAATAGGCATTGTGTCCCTAGACCCAAAACTAGGATTCACATTAGACGTTGAAACAGAGGATGACAAGTGCGAAGTCATGTTTGGCATATGAAAATAGAATATATTATAGGACCAAGACATTGACTGAGTACTATGATCTGGTGAACCACCCGAGAACACAAAAGTATTCGTTTTCATGGGCTGAGTAGAGACCACAAGTTGGGAAGTATTAAGTAAGGGATTTTCCAAAATCCAAACCATCAATGATGCAGGAGTAGAAGGGAATCCACTAACTATAGTGGAGGCTGGAGTCGAAGGGGTTCCTGATACATTTATATCTGACTCAGTACTCATGGTAGGACGATCGCGAGCCCAAGAGGTGGATATATATGTACCACACTTATTAACTCTATGCCTTTCAGGAGCCGGCTTTGGTAAAGGATCTAATTGTGGTGGTAGATTCAAAAGACGAAGAGACCAGCGGGGAGGTTGGTCTTTCTCCATGATGATTTAGAACTCGTGACACAATAAAAAATACTAAGGCCAACTAATAATCAAATAGCACACTCCTAAATAAAAATCAAAGCCAATGCACAAAAACAAGATATAATGGATGAAAGGACCTCCCGAACTAAAGAAGTCATGCCTCTCCAAAGAGGGGATAAGACTCTTGAACAATAGATTGGAGGTAACATAACCAGTTGTAAGGACCCTCATAGGCTTCACAGTGTAGTCAGCCATATTCCTCCGAAGAGAAAATCCTCCATAAAGTTTGTGTGTTGTCCAATTCCTATTTGACTCAGGGTACCTGTAGAATAACCCATGCAAGTAACCTATGTGGATACCTATGTCAAGCAACTAAAGTCACCATGGTATAACCAATTCTCAGGAGAATGGTCACAGGTATGGTCCACCGTATGGGAAGGGAAGCAAAGCCTAAAATATCGAAAGAATCACCTCTCAAGGAGGTAAAGACACTAGCGAAACCCCCAAATATGAATAGAACCCGAGAAATATCTTTGATGCTAGGAAGGTATTAGAGGGCTATCTCTACAACCAACTTCACATGACCTCATGCTTAAATCCGGTGTGAGTGGAGCCTCCCGAGGACACTAATTACACAATGGGTTTCACCACTCCCTGTTCAAACACATACGTTGTGTTTTATAGCCTTGGAGACATTTAGTCACAAAATCCTATTCCAAGGCCCTAGGTCCTACACTTGTTTGTGTACCTTGAAAAATAAAATCGTTTCCAATCAATTTTAATTATTTAGCATTAATTTTAATGGTGTCTTCTTACTCAAGAGAAATGATGGTATAATGACTCAACATAAAAATAAGCAAATATAAAAACATTGCTAAGTACATGTCTTGATTTTCAAATATATGGTATGCTTCTAAATTCAATTATTAGAAAGCAATCTCTATAATTTCAATGAAGTGCAATCTTTCCTAACATGTCAAAACTAAGGAAATACAACCAAAAGTGAAAATGCTCTGAATAAAATGCAAAAAGAAAAATATTTTTGTATTTTAAATATAATGAAATGAAAATTCAAGGACTGAATAAACAACATCTAGGCAGACCCTACTGCAAGCACACAAAGACAAGCCAAGTGGGACACTAATTAGAAGTGACTATTCATACCAGAATACAAGGAAAAAAAATGTGAAAAATGACACAAAATGAGTTTGCCCAAAATATTCACCAATAATGTGACTGCCTATCACTCTGTAGGTACTCAATAGTCAAGATAGGTACCTAAGAAGTCTCAACAACCAGGAAAAATCACCTAGCAAACACCAAACTCAACCCAAAAGACTAATAAAATAGTGTATGTGATTGTTCAAAGAATAAAAGCATATGTATGCACCCTAAATACTGACAGCTTGCGTATGTACGTGACTGTCAAGGGAAAACCCGTGAATTCCAAAGAAGACATTGCCAGGGAAAGGGTTAGGCCAAGAAACTCATATGCAAATCAAAATCAAGTTTGTAAAGAAAAAGGCGACATAGAAACTCAGGCAAACAAAGAGAAATGAAGGAGAAAAATCACCCAATACCTCTAAAGGGAGATCCTCCCAAGTGGAGTCGCCAATTTTGTTACGAGGACAATCTCTATGGCAAGGGGTAAACCACAACAGATGGAACGACACCCAAAAATAAACTCTAAACTCAAGTATGCTAGATAAATAGAAATGATAACAAGAGAAGGCTAAAATCATACCTCGTCTAGACATCTGAAGGAGACCACGGTTGAGCTCACAACTGGAATCTTGATTCCTGCAACTTGTTCTCAACAACCAAGATACACAAGCATATAGAAATTACATAGAAACTTAGCATATAAACTAGCATAATCCATTAACATGTATAACAAATATGACCATGGAAAGTAATGTAAATATTTGCGACATATAATTGGACAAGAAAAGAGTAATTCTATTAATGTAATCAACATAAGTACATAGGTGAAAAACTTATGTAACGACACATATCGAAACTGAGAAACTAAGTCCCTCCAGCTAGGCCTTTATCACTTCAATCCTCCAAAAAGGCAAGCTCACAAGTAGTAGGAGCAATTGAGTTTCTCCTTCTCAATATAGGAAGATCTTGGGGGATGAACACAAGAAGTTCATACTTTCAAGGACAAAGGGATGTAGACTCAATATGAAGCAAAATTTCTCCATAGTGTTTTTTTCTCTCAACGATGTGTGTGTTCAAGGCTTGTATATGGCTCAATTTATAGCCTCCAAATGGAATTAAAGGGTCGAGTCAGAGCGTTTCCAGTATATGGAAGGTCAAGGATCATGGATCTCATGACACGGCATGGAAACCCAACATATTTTTAATATTTGAGCACAAAACCTGATGTACGCGCGTTGTAATGGAGCAACATGTGTATACGTGAGTTTTCTAACTGTGGCTTGCGTATATGGATAAAAAATTGTATTTTTGACTCTGGAGTCAACAAAAAAGGGGACTTTAAGTCTATAGAGGGAAATGGAAGGCCATCCAATCAAGATGCATGGAGTATGGAAAATTTTTCTATAACAATGGGTACAACATGGCATGTACTTAGAGGATCATGGGATAGAAAGTAACATTGGGAAACTATAAATTAAACGGTGACTTTTATGTTGTATATTTAGAAGATACTCATGTGGTGTTAGGAGTTTAGTGGTTCTACCCATTGGGATATTTCCACATGAATTATGAGGACATGAGGATGGAGTTCGAGGACAAAGGTGGAAAACAAGGCATCCTAAGAGGTATGTCGACAAGTGCCCCTAGGATCATGTCTAACCAATGCATGGAGGCCCTTTTTAGACACGGGGATATGGCTTGCACAATAGAGTGCTTGATCACTATGGAGAAGACATCACATGATCGCCAACATTACGATGCAGATATACATGTTTTGCTTGGAAAGCATGAAAGAGTGTTTGAACCATTTCCGGTAAGGAGACCACCTGACAAAGGATTTGAGCATGTCATGGAGCTAAAAGAGGGGTCGAAGCTTGTGATCACCATACCCTACAGAAATCCAAATAGGTTCAATGATTAAACAAAGAATTCCATAAAGGAGTTGTTGGATCTGGGACATATCAGCTCTAGTTCTAGTCCCTTCGCTTCTTCAGTTGTACTGGTGAAGAAGAAGGATGGAACTATGAGTATTTGCATAGAATATAGGGAACTGAACAAGAAAAACATCAAAAAAAGATACCCAATACCCAATATTGATGAGATGATCGACGAGCTACATGGGGCAATGTACTTCCCAAAGGTTGATCTGTGATCATGATACCACCAGATTCAGGTTAGAGAGGAGGATATCCATAAAATAACATCCATGTGTCACTATGGGCACTATGATTTTCTAGTCATGCTTTTTGGGTTGACTAACACACCAACTACCTTTCAGTCATGCATGGACCATATCTTCAACAAACAATTGAGGAAATTCTTACTAGTGTTCTTTGACTATATTTTGATCTACATCGGGACGTGGGAGGAACATTTGAATCATGTGGACATGATTCTCACCATTATGTAGGAGTAATCATTTTTTTTCACGGAGGAAAAGTGTGAGTTTGGGTTGAAAGAGATCCTCTATCTGGGGCACATGATTGGTGTTGAGGGAGTAAAGGTGTTGTTAGCCCTCTGTAATTTGTCCAAGGTTGAAGAGGCAGTCATAGAGGCAACATCAAAACTGCTTCGAGTCTTGGATCTAGCCCTCCAAGACTCAGAGAGGGATCTCTCTGTCTGATATAACTTTGTGTGAAGAGATATTAGGCTAGTTATGCAGAATAGGTTATGTTCTTGGAGTTTTCTGGTTGAGACAGCAAAAGAAGACCATTGGGCTATGGGGTCTGTGACAGGTTTGAAATTGAACACAGGTCTATAAGGTATCTCCACAGGGAAAGGTAATGCAGATGTTGGATCCTTTAAAAATAAAGTGATGTAAAAGAGGAAAAGACGAGATAATCAACTACAACAAAAAAAATTCAAGAATTTCTTCATTGTAGTATCAGAGGAAAACATTAAGATTCTCAAAAGCACTGCACAGAGTATCAAGGATAAATTTTGTGTTAAATTTCCTTTTGAAAATTAGAAAGAGAAAAACATAATGAAGACTAATTAGAATCACATTCGACAAAGCAAGAAAAACTTCACCAATCATCGACATCCAGGAATCCTTTGAAAAAGTCCCTTTGTATCCCTGGTGAATTAGAAAAATGTTACAGAGAATAGCCTTCCTGGGGGTGAGATCAACAAAATTTACATTAAAAATCATCTCTGAATAAATAGGGGAGATTCCCCAACAAGTTTCGAGAGTCGGCTTTAACCGCCTCGGCCAAAAATAGCCACGAATCCCCCAAATTCTGGAACTGCCTGCCAAGAAAGACGAGCCTAATTTATGCAAAAAAGGGGTCCAAACAGACATTTGTTTCTATTCAACGCTGACACATGGGAAAAATATGAAGGAGTTTATTGGATATGGGCATGTTTTGGACAAAAACCTCCTTCGGTTTCACCAAATTCATCTCCAGCTGGCCGTAACAACTCCCGGAAAATCAGGACTGTAACGGAAAAGCGAAAATATGGAAAAACAAATGGATTCGAAGATGGATTCGATTCTCCCTGCTCGTAGAACTTGTGAAAAAAATGAGAGAGGTCC
>SNQJ01S0013345.1:183338-199891 GCA_010110895.2 Picea sitchensis | reverse complement strand
AACTCACACACATCTGAAAATAAGGATGGCCATTAATAACCAGATCTTAAGATTTTATGTGCGGTGGTCTTCCAATAGTGATGTCCTTCACATTCACTATTATGGAACTCAATCATGACCTTAGTTGCTTCTTCTTGGTTTATGCACCTCAATAATAAACCTATTGGAATTTTACAAAACAATAAGTTTCCATTGATGCAAAAATTCATGGCTTTGAGCTTTAAAGCCCTTCCTTGTGTTTTTTTCAAATCTGAAGGGACTGATAAAGTTTGCAGAAAATGAATAATGTGACTGTACCATTTGCAATTATCTAGGTGAGCTGAGACCTGCATTTCCTCACTTCTTTTATCCTTTGAATACTGAACATTATCTGCATTAACACTTACCAAATTTATTTCGAGCAGTTTACAATTTTCTTCTGCCAAAAGTTTGGTAAGGCCCTGACCTGTCACAAGTTTTGCTGATTTAATTTCAACATCAAATTCAATTAACTTTTCTATCCACTTACTCCTTTTCCCATCTATGTCGGGTTGTATAAGCACATCTTTAACTAAACTGGAGGGTACGTAAGCTATTACCTTGGCTTGAAGGATGTAAACTCTGAAAGCTTTTAATGACTTGATAAGTGCATATGCTTGTTTCTCTAATAATTCATACTTTACCTCTACATCCCTCAAGACTTTACTAAAGAGTACTACTGCAATTGTATCTTTTGAAGAAAATGAAAAGATATAAAATTCCTTGGCAAAATCGGGGTTGATCAAAACAAGGGTTGTCGTAATGGCTTCCTTGATGGCATTGAATGAGTGTTTGGATTCTTCAGTCCATTTTACTTCGGAGTTCTTTCTTAACATAGCAGTAATATGCTTTGTGAGTTCTGCAAAGTTTTCTATAAACCTCTTGATAAAGTTTATAGTCCCAAGGAAAGATTGAATGTCCTTATTTGATCTAGGAAGAGACAGATTTTTAATTGCTTCTACTCTTTTTGGGTCGATTTTCACCCCATTAGCTGAAACAATATGTCCAAGTAATTTCCCTTCCTTAAGTGAGAAATTTGATTTTTTTGGATTAAGAGAAATGCCATACCTTCGACATTTTAGGAATGTCTTCTTTAATTGTTGCAAATGAAGTTCATGGCTGCTCGAAAAAACAGTGATATCGTCAAGATATATCAGGACAAATTTATCTTTCTCTCCAACGAAAGCAATGTCCATCACCCTTTGGAATGTCCCTCCTGCATTCATCAATCCAAAAGGCATCTTTTCATACATAAATGTACCCCATGGAGTAGTAAAAGAGGTCTTTTCTTTATCATCCGGATGGACAACAATCTGGTTGTATCCAAAAAACCCATCAATAAAAGGCATCACCTTTGATCCTGACACCTTTTGCAAAATATGTTTCATTTTGGGCAGAGGGTAGTTGTCCTTCCTAGAGAACTTATTCAAATTTCTGAATTCCACGCAGAGTCTGATCTCTCCATTCTTCTTTCTGACCAGTACAATATTTGCAATCCATTCTAAATATCTGAGAGGTATGATGATGCGGGCATCCAATAGTTTTTTGATTTCCCTTTCCATTGTAGGCAGCAACAAAGGATTAAAAGATCTAAGTTTCTGCCTAAATGGTTTGGTATCTTTGTTTAGGGGAATATTATGTTGAATTACCTCTGTGTCGAAAGTCTTCAAGTCATCATATTGCCAAGAAAAGATGTCAGTAAAATCCTTTAGCAATTCTCCATAATCAGCCTTTTATTTTACAGTCAAATGTGAAGCTAAGTTGACATATTTAGGATCCTGTTCACTGGCTACATTATACTGCAAAACTTCTAAATCTTTTTTCCTTTTTTCCAATTTGACAGCTACATCATTATTATCAAAAAGCCTTTCTAAAGGGACCAAACCTTTAGGAATTCTGTTGGTAGACAACTGTACTATTTCATGTGTTGCGATTTTGCTTCTGAATTTTGGCTTCTCAATTTCATCATTATGTTCATTCTCCTGATCAATTTTCAAGTCTACAAACTCATCTATTACTGCAAGAAATCTAGTGAGTTCAGCATCGTCTTCGAAAACCTTCCAAAATTTTACATTATCAGGGAGGGATGGCCTATATTTAACTTGAATTTCGTAACTCAATTTATGAGGCAGAGGAGGTATGAAAGCATAGGCCGACATAGCTAATGAATCATCCAATTCATTCATTTCTCTGGGTACATATGAAATTTTAAAATCTGCAAAAGTATGAATCGCCCTCAAAACTTCGTCTCTATATGCTTTCATCTTGACATGTTTTTCTTGAAAGGACTTATTCACCTGCTGAATGATTAAATCTGCATCTCTGAATACATGCAATCTTTTAATCTCCATCTCTTTGGCTGCATTTAACCCCAGAAGTAGTTCCTCATACTCTGAAATATTGTTAGTCACTTTAAAATCGAGTTTAAAGGACAAATGAGAAGTTTTCTTAGAAGGGGAAATCAGTACTACCCCTGCTCCTGCTGATTCTTTGGTACAAGCACCATCAAAGAACATGGTCCAAATATCATCCTCTTCTGCTTCTGTGGACTGAACTGTGGGATTTCTAAGCAATAATGCATCTGGTAATGAATCGTCATTTTGTAAAATACAAGACCCCATACATGTGTCGACAGAATAGATAGTATGATTAGATGGATTTTGTTCATCACTGATTACATATGCCAGCTGTGATTCCCTGTATAACCTTCTGTTTACCCCGCCAAAAATAGGGATAGTAGCGTAGGAGAGATCCATTTGAAGAGTGCCACCTAGCCTCTTCATCCATGATCTTGATAACAGACATCCAAATTTAGGTGGTATGTCTGCCACTACTATATCCATAACCATAGTCTTCATGGACGCTTGGGTTAAAGTTGTAGCCAAGTCCTTGATCATTCCGAGACATTTGATTTTTCGAGAGTCAAAAGAGAAAATATCATGGTAAGACTTGGTGATCTCTAGCCCAAGCTCATCCATGACTACCTTTGGCATTAAATTGTGAGAAGCACCGGATTCCAACAAACAGTTATGTAATGTTTTCTCATGAATATTTAGAGAGATGTAAAAGGGAGGACAACTTTCATCTCTATCTTCTATCATTTGGCCCAAAGTAATGGTTGGATTTTCATCATATATGTTGAGAATATCAGCAGAGGGGGATATAGATTTGGGATCCAGAGTTTTGAGGATATCCTTTTTGAATATTTCATTTTTCATTAACTCAACCAGAGGAATGGGAATTTTAATTTTTTGTATTTCACCCTCAAAATTGAAAGAATATGGGACTTTATCAGATAATTTTACTCATTTAAAGGAGCTTTCTGAATTATTTGTTGTTCAACAGGGGCTTGAATTTCCGGAATTTGTTGCTTGACAGGGGAAACAGTCTTCTTTGGGGGAGCTGATGCTTTTGCTTTTGAGGGATCTGTTTGTTGATTCTCCGATGTCTGATCTTTTTTCTTAACAAGGGTTGTGCTCTTTTCAGGAGAGTTTGGTGTCTTCTGTTGGGCAGTATCAGACTTGTATCGGAGATTATATCTATTCTTATTTTCTGTCGTAAAAATTCCATCATCAACAGAATTATCCTCTGTCTGTTCAATCATCAATGCCTCTTCATAGTCATGTTGTGTTAGATAAGATTTCCCTGTTTCTTCTCCAACATAATGAATATTATCTTCTCCATCTTCTTGATAATCACCTTCATCTTCATCCATCACAACATTCTTAAGAGGGGCCTTTATTCTCTGATCTTCAGTAGGATTCTTTTCTCTTTGCAAAATCTGTGTTGGTTGATTATTTCTTCTGAAGTTGTTAGGATTTTGATTTGGGTTCCTACCTACATAATCATAAGTGCCTCTTCCCTTAACAGGCTGCTTATTTTCAATCTTGAGCTTAGATATCTCAGAGTTTAGAGACTCTAGCATCTTATCCATTTAATCTAACTTTGGGTTAGCACTTGATGAAGAAGAAGCTTCATTCCTTGGCCTTCTCCTATCAGAATTTCCCTTTAGCTTTTGAGAGGCTAAAATATTTGATTCCACCTCAAGGGCAGCATCTTGCATCAGTGATAGTGTAGGTGACCTCCTTTCTCTCAAAAATAAACAGAACTATGAGTCAAAAGCATCAGAATATGTGATTTTGGCAGAAGCATCTGAAGGTTTTATCTCTACTAGTATTTTACTGTACATCCAGTTAAACCTTTTAGTGAAATCAGAGACTGACTTGCCATTTTTTTTCCTTAGATTTCCAAATTCTATGATATAGTATAAAAAATCTCTTCTATCACCCCAATGTTTCAAGAAGGTATCATCCAATTGCTCGATTCCATCTATGGAACCAGCAGGGAGTTCTTTGAACCATTTCCTAGCATGGCCATCTAAGCTTTGGACAAAAACTCGTGTCCAAACATCTTCCTCTTCAATAGTAAGGTTTTCAGCATAACTGTAGAAAGCCTCAATATGTTCTTCAATAGACACATAGCCTTCACCTGTGAATTTGGGCATATACTTCTGATAGTCTCCTGTCGGCATGGCTGATACTAGGTTTGGCAATATAAGTGGTGCATACCTAGCAGCTAGGATTTGTTGCATCTTAGTCAAAGGAGGTGGTGCAGCCATAATAATCAGGGGTGAGAGAGGTGATAGTTTATTTTTTGAGTCTTCAACACTGGAGGAATCTGAAGGAGGTGAATCTTCTAATGGGAAAGAGGTCTGATATGAGGCTCTGTAAAAATTTGCAAGTTGTCCAGCTAAGTTTTCTTCACCTTTAGCGGATAGCTCTTGGAGAAGATGTTCAACAGCAAGGAGGATAGTATAAATGTTTAAATGATCTTCTTTCTGCTATGAATGAAAAGACTCAAGAGAAGAAGAACTATGATTTATTTCCAAAGTTTTGGATGCTTTTTCAATCAAATTTGAATCTGCCAATTTATCATCATTGCTATTTTTCTATTGATAGAAAAGAATTTGTTCTTCTACAGTATTTACAGTAGTTTTTTCATCAGTACTCTTTGAAAACAATTCAAATTTTTCTGTAGTATATTTTTCAGAACTAAAAAGAGGATTACCTTCTGTATCTGATTTTGAGGCTTGACCCTGAATTGTCTTTCCTCTCCTGAGAAATAGTTCTAGATTGGGCACTATTGTGATAGGTGATTCTTGAGGATTCACCCTAGTATTGATCCTCTTAGGAGCCAGGATGAACTTGTGGAGTCTCCAGATAGATAATTACAACCAATAAAACATCTAATATTTGTCTATCATCAAAGATCAACTCTATGTCGTATCCCCAAGAAAGCAGAACTTAAATTTCGATTCCCCGGCAACAGCGCCAATTTGTTATCACTCCAAGAAAATCCTTAGGGTTGTAGGCTAATGATTCTTGGTAACTTAAGAAAATAATGTGTAGGTATGCTTGGAACAATGGGATCACTCAATGATTAATGCAATAGACAACTCATCATACATTCAAATGAAACAATGCTTTTAGAAAACAATAATCAGATCAACTATTTTAAAAGGAGAGGATGAAGAACACTAATCTTGATTGCCAAATACAACTGGGTGTAGAGCTTAATGAAATATAGAAAGAAATCCTTCACTTCCAGTCTATGAGCTCAATAAAGAGATGACAGTCTTTATAAGCTAAGATAAACTAAAATAAAGTACAGAAAAGGAAGCATGAATATTTATGATATTGAAAGCAAAAGGAGACTGTAATTTTATTATGCAATAAGAGTCTATACAGTAGCACAAAATGTATTCCCATCTTGAACCCTTGTCTCTTAGAAAAGATAGGCATTTATAGCCTTTTACAATCGGTTTTTAAGATCCTGAAAACTTGGATCTGTATCTAAAAATAGAAAATAAAACTAACTAAGGCAATCGATAACAAAGACTAGTTGCTAGAACTCGAACTGTCTTCTATATCAATATTTGACATTTGTACTTCATCAGCTTCCGGACTCTGTTGTGTCATGGAAAGGTAAAGGCACCTGTCTTCTATAGCTGGATTTATTCAATTAATCATAGTCGAAACTTTAGGAGACCGATTTAGCATTTGGTTTTCAAAATCTCCACGAATCTTTGATGCTGAGTATTTTCCGATTAAGTGGTTAATCCTTTGATGCTCTTGAACTTATTTAATACTTTGAAAATCACCCTGCTCCATCTTTAGCTTTCAAAAATTCTTTTTGTGATTTCACCAGCTAATTTGCCTTATGATTCACTGGTTAGCTGGTGAAAGCTCTGCCTTTCACCAGCTAACTGGTTGTAAATTTACCCTTTGCGCTGGTGAAAGCTCTGTCTTGGCCAAAAGGAAACTTTCACCTCCAAAACTATTATTTTATCAAAAAATTAGCGTGTCTCTACTTTATCTCCTTGCATATTGACAAAAACCTGGGCTAGCACTTGTAGATCTGGGTGCGACTTATGCTTCTACTTCAATTTTTTAATTTTCCTCTTAAGGCGTTTTGCTAACCACCATAAACTATTATAATCTTTGGTGATTTTCTTCTTTATCTTTTTTTCTTTGACACTTTCATGAGCCAACTTCTCAAATGTTGCATTTGTCTCTGCGAAATTATCAGACAGAGTTTTGTATCTCGCCTTGATTACTCTTTCTAAAACCTCCTGTTGAGCAATCACTTCTTTTAGTTGCTTAAGTTTTTGTGATTTCTTTGACTTTTTCCTCTTGGATGTTTCACCTTCATCAATGGGAGTAAAAGTCTCAAAATCCTGTGTAAATTCCATGGTGTGTTCATGGATTTTAATGGATGGAATTTCATCTTCTTGCTCTGGCTCTGTTTCTGAGTCTGTGTATGGTAGATTTAGAATATTTGTCTCCTTTTCTGTAGGTTGTTCTGAAGTGGTTTCAAAATATAATTTTTTCTTTGATCTGTGAGACTTTATGTGAGAAATCCTATCTTATGGTGGTCCTGGAAGAGTTCTCCTCTTCCTCGAGCTGCTCTGAGGAGTTAATTTCTTTTTTCCAGCTCTCTTCTGCTCATTCATGGGCTGAGTTTGGGTTTCAAAGCCTTCCCAAAAAAGAAAATGTTGACAAGTCCTTCCTCTTTGTCTTAGTTCCTCCAGAATTATCAATTTGATCAGGCCGAAATGACAAAGAGTTTTTTTCATACTTAGAGGTTCATCCCTAATCATTTTACATATTTTAGTTAGGCTTTTGTGAAAGAAGAAAGGTAAATTTAGGAGAGTTTTCCCCGTGAAATGATCTAAGAGCTTGAAATGGTATAGCATTAGCTTGTCATACCTACCTTTTGAGGTTATATAGAGTTGAATTCCTTTGAACATGTCCTACCATTCATCCTCCAAATGAGAAACTGGCATGCTTTTCTTCCGTGTGACATTTCTGAATTCTGCCTTAAGATATGCTTTGAAATTGAGATTCTTGGTTGTTGTTGTCTTGAACCAGCTTTGGTCGGATCTAGGTAAGATGGTTTCTATAGAAATGGCGGCTTCATCAACTATGATTTCTAAAGAACTTACACAGGCTTTGTTTCCATCATACGATTTAGCAAACACTTCAGCTGTTGTTTGGTGGCAACCATTCTATAACTTTTCAATATAACCCATGCAGCCTGCGTCTAAGAAGCATTTTTGCACCTCTGGATGTGCTTGTAAAAAAAATAGACTATCTAATTCTTTCCTTAACAATGAACCACTTTGTTTCCTTGCCATATGTAACTTGAACCCCAGACAATTTTGCAAACAAAGTCACTGTAATTTGTTGTTTGAGCCAAGGTTTGGCGTTGGTGAAAACTCTCGGCATTGTCTTTCAAATATGAAACCATAACATATGCCTGTGGATAATGTGTGTTGGGAATATGAAGTGTCGATTTGATGTCACCGAATGAGTAATACCGCTCCTTTACCTGTGATGATGAATTTGAATTCATCATCTCCAACACCATTATCTCGTGAAGCATGCATTCACGAACATGATCCACTATGATATCTGATTTAGACATGCATAACAAAATCCTCATCATTATTCGCTTACACCAGCGCCTTATAATGATTATGTGATGTGTGTTGAGTGTGTCATCTTTTGATTTCTGGAAATGTGGAGGAAAAACACGTGTTCCGTGCTTTCACCAGCTAACTGTCTGCAGGAAAGTACTCCTTAACTGTTGAAAATCGTCATTTTCACCAGCTAGTCATCAACCTTGCAACACGCGTTAGCTGTTGAAAGTCTTTTCATGAAATTTTATAGAAAAGACCTTTATGGATCAACTTATTTCTAAGATATGAATTTAAAACCTAAGTTTTGACACTAGAAGAAATTAAAACAAAATGGAGAAAACTACAAATAACCATGCTATCAACCACAAAATGAAACCATAGTGACTGATTCATTTTGGGAGCTAACCGTACCAACTTCCAGTCACACAGGCACCAACCTGTAAAATAGAGAACAACAGTTATCCCTTGCACCACCCTGCCACCCTGGTTTCTCTGGCTGCAACCAGATGGAATCTACAACTCCCTGTGTTCAAGCACCCAATTGAACCTCTGAGGACAACAGTCCTCCCTAGAACCTCCCAACCACCCTGAAATATAAGTATTTTCTACTCAAAATTTATCACAGTGATACAATATTTATCAATGTCTTACCGGTCTCATCACTTCTCTGCTCTACTTGCATCAGTGTCTTCCTACACACATGCCTTGCACTTTCTGTTCTTCTGCCTTTTATGCTCTGTGTGCCATGTCCATTCCATGCACCATTCCTCTTCTATGTATTTTAGCTGCTGCACTCTGCCTCCTTCTACACGCATCAATCACTCTCAACAATGGCCCCCATATCTTCTTTGTTCTGCATTCTTATAGTCTCTGTGCACCTTGTGCATACTCTATGCGCAATGCTTTTGCATGATCTTTTCCACGCCATTGTTCTCCATATTGATATATTCACTACCACACCACATTGCCATGACTTCACTCCCTCGAGTATCAACACACTCTCTCTTTTTTGCATGTTCTCCTCGTATCGAGTCCTCTTCCTGATCGTCATGGAAATTCCTCAGCTTCTCTGATGGTTATACCCATGCGTTCATCATCATTAGGTGTTATGCTAAGATTCCTTAGCCTATCTAGTAGTCGAGACTCTTCGTCTTCTCTGTCATAGTCAAGATCATCCTCTCTGTTGCCGTTACATTCTTCAACACTCTTCCATATGTCAATCATCTCTATGAACAGTCTTCATTCCACTGGAAGATGCCTCGAGACTCTTCACCTTCTCTGGCAATCACCCTGAAGTCTCTCCCAATCCTTTGGCAGAAACCATCAGTCATATCTAGCAGTTACACTTTGAACCTCCAAGAAAACACATCATCACCTGAATCATAACTGATCAATTAACTGTGAAGAGAAACAATAGCCCTTCGATTAGATTTCCAAGTATCCAACACCATTGGATTACGAGCGCAGGGTCTCGCGTTGATTTCGCCATTTTGCATTTCGCCATTTCAGAATTTCGGCATTCCTATGGTGAAGTTTCTTGATGCTCCATGTCGCGATCCCCGAAACTCTGACATGGAGCTTGGTTGCACTATCTCCTTCCTCCATCTTCCGCAGATGTGACCACTGGCAGTGACCACAGCCTTATTCGAAACTACATTTCATAATTTCGTGTTTCACAAATTTGTTGCGAGTCACTCTGACTCTTCCAACTCTCGATCATGAAATGGAGCCTTACAACTTGCAAGCTCCTTCCTTCACATGCCCATAGTTGTGACCAAGCGTTTATCCATAAAGTGATTTCACGATTTCTCATTTCAGTATTTTGGCACTTCGGCATTCCTGTGAAGAAGTGTTTCGACACCTCCAATCTCCCGGTATCTGAAACTCCGAAATGGAGTCAGATCAACTGTCCATGATCTCCCTTTGATCAATGACTCTGATTAAGTCATGGTTTCGCATTTCGCGATTTTGACATTCTGGTCATGAGTGTTCTTGACACCTCCAACTCCCGATATCCGAAACTCCAAAATGGAGTCAGATCAACGTATTTCGGCGTTTCGCATTTCGAAACTTCAAGACTCCTATGATGAAGAGTCTCGACTCTTGACTCCTCCAACTCCCGGTATCCGAAACTCTGAAATGGATTCTTTGTTGATGTGCCTATTTCAAGATTTCGGCGTTTCACATTTCACAACTTCGGGACTCTTGTCATGAGTGTTCTTGAAACCTCCAACTCTCGGTATCTAAAACTCCGAAATGGAGTCAGATCAATGTATTTTGTCATTTCACATTTTGGCACTTCAAGACTCCTGTGATGAAGAGTCTCGGCTCTTGACTCCTCCAACTCCTGATATCTGAAACTTCAAAATGGAGTCAAATCAACTTTTCGGCATTTCGCATTTCAACACATCGGGACTCCTGTGATGAAGAGTCTTGACTCTTGACTCCTCCAACTCCTGGTATCCAAAACTTCGAAATGGAGTTTACGCTTCTGATCTTTCTATGACATCATCACTGCTGATCTTCCTTGCCTGCCTGTTTGCCATCAAATGAATAATCACACTCTTTCACTCTGCATGAACCTCTGCACTATCTCTTCTGGTTTTCACAAGCTTTCTCTGCTGCTTCTCCCCAAAATACTTTCGATGCCCGGCTGACACATTATACCTATACTCAAGCCTTCATCGCTGTTGTACTTTCCATCAATGACAAGCATACATTGCCTGTAAAACATGCCAACAGAATCACCC
The DNA here is from genome assembly GCA_010110895.2 of Picea sitchensis. Taxonomy (NCBI): domain Eukaryota; kingdom Viridiplantae; phylum Streptophyta; class Pinopsida; order Pinales; family Pinaceae; genus Picea; species Picea sitchensis. Next base: position 189,142 of record SNQJ01S0013345.1, on the reverse strand, counting down.
TCCAGGTATACTCTGCAAAGAGTGGCCCAGTGTCTGTCCTAGGTATCGTGGTATACCCCTGCAGTCACCTTCGTATGTCTCTAAAAAAGATGGGCAACTAGGTTGCTAGTGCACGAACAGTCACCAGGCACGTACAGTCAACAATCGGGTAGACCACAATGAGCAGGGTATAGAGCCCGAAATCTATCAAGGGTATCGAAAGCAAGTGGTCTGGAAGACAACTGAGGACCTTGAATGGATTTGAGACCCACAAAGCTCTGTGGCAAATGCAATTGATGAAATCCCAAGACAAGCCCTCTATATGTGTTCTCCACTACGATTGGTTCGGCTTTGGAGAGGTTATCTCCACTACCTTTCCGCACACGACCTCTTGTTTATCCCCTGTGTTAGAGGGGGGTCCCGGATAAATTTCACGATACTAGACTTTTAACACTCCCTAGAACAGACTCTTATGTATGTTTTGTAGCCTTGAAGAGTTTCCTCTCCAACCTAAATCAAGGTTCTAGCCTAGACTAATTGATGGACCCTACAAAAATAAAGTCTAGTTGATTTTAATTAATCGTTAATTTTTTATGGCTTGTCTTAAGCCAAATGTTAAGAAAGTGAAACTAATGATGTTTTAGAGATGAAAGAAAAATAAACAAAAAGATGGAAACAAAATAACTTCTTCTTGACAAAATTCTTAATCAACTTTTCAAACTAAATTTTTTTCCAAGATCTTTGAACAACAAACTCAAAACAGGTTTTCGCTCAACTACGAGCTACTTATTGTCCTAAGTAAACAACCAAGAACTTATGAAAGAAAAACTTTTCCTCGTTATAAATGCTAACCAATAACTACTTAACCAAACAAAGAAATAAAAGATTTTTTTTATTTGAATGCTCACAAAGAAAAAAGGAAAACTAGGAACAAGTAAAGACCAAGAAAACTTCTAGACTAAGTGCAGATCGCAAAGAATCACTTTAAAAATAACACACAAGCAGATTAAAATGGACTCTCACACTTGTCTAAAAAACCCTATAAAGGAAAATTTTGAGGAAAACTTCTTATTGAAAAAGAAAGCTATTGCTGTGATCAAACCTAATTTACTGACCACTACGACAGAGACCAAAAAACATGAGAGGTATAAACTCTCCTTAAACAAAAAAATTTCTCCATAGGCACGCTGCTAACAGTTCAACAACCAGCGTGTGCATGTGAGCTGTGTAAAGTTAGGGCACATGTATACATGTGCAGACCTTATGCAAGCTATGTGTACTTCTGAAACTCTTCAAAAATGAAAAGACAAGCAATCAAGCACTGACAGAGACTACTGGTATTGAGAACTAGAATCTTTTGAAGACTCAGACACTTACTTTGTCAGAAAAAAGAATAAAATTCAAGGAAAATTTCATAGAAAAAAACCAATCTGAGGTGGAACCTAAGCTATAAAAATGCAAACACAGAGCCCAGAATGAGTTCTAGAAAACCCCTAAGAAGGATCACTTCTAACAGGGGAGAGGATTACTGCCTCTCTAAAATAAATTTTTTGAAATCATACACGCGACTAACACTTCATCAACTAGCGTGTACATGTGGGTTGTGTGAAGGTAGGGCGCGGGTACATGCTTGCAAGCCTTGTATAGGCCGCGTGTACCTCTGTGGGTCCCGTAAAAAAAATGCAGCTAAGCAAAGAAACAAAGATAACTGGTATGGAAGACCAGAATCTCTGTTAGCTCAGACTTTTGCAGAAACTTTAAAAATAAGGAATGAAACCAAATTTTTTTAAAATTCCCAAAAAGACTCCCAGAAAACCCTAGAGAGTCCCTAGTATGGTCGCCAATTCTTTTCTGGGTGCGAATCCCTCCTACGGACTTAGCATTTAAGGCCTCTAATCATGCATGCAGAAAATGACCATTTTAAAGGTTTCTACTCTTTCTTATTCTCCCAACACAAAACCCCACATTAATGCAATACAAAGGTGTAAATGACATTCGGTAACTCTACCTTAAGTCCTTCGTTTGATGTTGATCCCTTTTCTTTCACTCACTCTTTGATTGCAAGCCTCCTCTCAAAGCTATCCTGCATTCACACACGAACAAACAAAAAGCTGTGAATGTGCATTTCATATACTAATTGTTGGGTTAGTTGTGACAATATCATAAAATAAACATTGAACTCGAACACATGATATGGCGGGATGGGAAAGGTATTCCTTTTCATATTAATATTCACAAGAGTAAACTTACAATATGTGGTTGGCATTTCTCCTCTTCAACTAGTCATGGGCTCCTCTTCAGCTATCTTCTAACTTGTTTTCTCTATACTTCTCTTTGCACAAGGATGGATAAAGGTTGGGACAAGGGGAATGCTCAATTGGGTATAGTCTCTTTACTATGATTTTCCTCTTCTCAAATGGGAACCCTACCCATTCTTTTATAGGCTAGAAGGAGCTAGGTATTTGGTCGAATGACCGGCCATGCATGGATGAAAGGTTTAGTTAACTTTCCCAAAGATGTGTGTTCCGTCAGCAACTTTCCTTTTTCCATGATTTTGTAGGTACACGCGGGCTGTATTGGGGCAGCTAGTGTGTACATGCGTGCAGTAATGGAGTAGGGAACATGGGCCTTTATAAAGGGGGTTTTTAAGAAGAGTTGTTAAATGGTGTTTTGGCAAAGAAGGAGTCTGAGATGGCCTGATGCCAGGTAAGTATGTTTGGTGCAAATTAGGGTTATAACATTGAGCTTTTCTGATACTTGTCTCTCAATGTTGAATCTTGTTTGGTAGGAAGACTTGAGTTCCTAGAGACTTTCATCCTCCATTATCAGCCTATTGATCTCTATTCCTTGCAGAGTCATCTCCTCCATGGACTTTCCTAGCTCCACAGTTTTTTCCAGTGCTATCAATGGAGTTGCCAATGGAATTTCCATTGTAGTGGTTGTTGGCATAGCTGTTGTACTAACTTTTGGGAGGGGAACTACACTCAATGGAATGACTTCCATCAGGTTTGATTGTTCCTTCTCTTTCAATAACCTTTCCAATTCTTCCTCCATTTCCTTTATCTGTGTGTTATGCTACATGATTAACTTCAATAATTCCTCTTTATCGTCTTCTGTCTCAACTATTTATTTAGCTTGTGAATCCTCTGTTGGTGGCAATTTCAGCTTATTTCTCATAGATGCAATGTCAACATTATTTTTCTTTAACATATCCTCTATTTCTTTTACATTCAAGGGATCATACCCAATCTTGAGAACCAACTCCTCTAAGGACTTTAATTTGTTATCCTTTGCAAAAGAGGATATCTTTTTCAGGTTCAATTGGGTCTGAACATTGTTTAGAGATACCTGTAATTTTGTTTCCGTAGAGGAAGCATGTGCCAATGTGGTGAAAACCATTTCTCCAGTCTGTCTATGCAAATCCTTCTGGTCAGATGGATGGACTTGTTTGGTGTCAAAAAAAATAGTTGACCTTTTGTAGTTAGTGATATCTTTGGGTTGAGGCACCTGTGCTTGCAGAAATTCCAGGGCATTCTTCCTTTCTCTGTGTCAAAAGATGACAACATTTTGTGTTGTGTTGTGGAGGTTTTCTTCTGGAATTGAGCATAGGTGTTGTTCGTCAGCATCTGGTTCTTCTTTTTAATCATATCATATTTTTTGAAAATGTTCAGAGGAACAGATCCTTGTGGATTTTGGGTGGTCACAACTATATCCATCTACTTCTTTGAAGAAGAAGTGGACACCACCTGATGTTTTCCCTCAATCACTTTGGCAGAGTAGGGCTCTTCCTCACCAGACATGTGAGTAGTATGAGTGGTTTTGGGTCTTTTGATGTATACCTGAAAATCCTCTGTTGATACCTTAGTGATTGAAGGAGAGGCATCCTTTCTTGGCCTTTTTTCCTTTGGTACCCATGGAGTGGTATTCTGTGAAATAGAGACTGAAGGAGATTCCTGTTGTTCAGTATCTACTAGAGTATTTTCCTCCCACTCTGTCTGGTTCATATACTTTTCAATTTCTGGTTTGAGGGTGTGAGCGTAAGGTGAAATTTTGTTTTTGGATCTCATATCTGCAATGATACCACTTGGATCATAATGCCAAATGAAACTGGTGTTGAATTGCATTTTCTTTAATATTTTATCTGCCTCTTTCCCAACAGCTCGACTGTTGCAGATAAACGATCCTATTTTCCCTTTAATCCTCATCTCTTGTTTTTTCTTCAGAGACATAAAATGAATGTCATCTGATGAATATACTCCAGTGCAAATATTCGAATAGGCACATACTTGGGCAATTTGTATGGAGCTAGTTCACACCCATACACTTTGATCTTTGTGTGATTCTAATATAGGAACCAGTCCCCAGTCTTTGCAAGATCCAAAAGGTGCAGAACTCTTTGGATCTCCTCATTTATCCTCGGTTCTAGTCTTCCACTGAGCATGCTTACCACTGGGAGATAAAACAACTCAATGAACTGTTTGAAACTGAACTCAGTGGATTTTCTTCTGAGAAGCGATGTCCATAAAGTTATTGTTTGTGGTTTTTCATCCTTGTCCATTTTCTGCATGAGAAAGGAAAATTTGTAGGCCGGTATTGAATAATACGAGAACATGCCTTCTGTAGGGAAATTTTCCAGTTGCTCGTGTAGATTTTCAGCCAAAAAACCATTGTAATCAAACTGGGTGGCAAATTTCTCTTCAGCAGAGAAAATGGACAGGAAACCTAGGATAGGTTCATCCACCCATTCGTCTGAAAAGTAACCGAGAAAACAACACAATGTTGAGATAATCTGGTTTCCCTTTTTGGAAAATATGGAGGAATGATAAGGAGGATTCTTCTTAGGAAATTGGGCATCTTGTGGGAGGAAAAGCTCAAATATTTGTGATCTTTGGGGAAAAGACAGGTTCTGATACATTTCTGTCAGAATTTCAATGGTGAGGGGAGAACGAGGTTCAACTCTGTGTACCTGCATCATTTGATCGATGTCCTCAGGTGTAATAAGGAAAAAGGTTTCTCCAGACAAATATACTATGGCTCTCTGATCAGGGAGGTAGTGCGCATGGCATTTGAGGGCACATTCGAGAAAATGATGGACTTGGGGAAACAAATACAGAGGGAAACTTGACTCCCAGAGTCCAATTTCACCGCTCTGAATGATGAAGGTGTCTTGAAACCACGACTGTAGCTCGACGAAGTCGAATTCAGACCTGGTTTCTGAGATTAAATAGTCTTTGTCTGCTAATGGGATCCGGTCGAGAACAACAGGAGGTGGGAGAAATGTATTTTCCTCCACATTTGACTTTTTACTTTTGGGTGCCATTGATTTCCACCGGTACCTACACATGAAACACACATTAGTAGGCGAAAACTATGGCTGGATGAGATGTTGTAGAGGCAAAGGAAAATGAGTCTCTGATATGCAGGGAGTGTGAGTGGAATGCGAATGACCGAAACGACGTTGGAATTTAGTGAAGGGGTATCTGTTGGGCGAAAAAAGGACAGGTCAAGTGAACAATGGGTATGCAGCCAGTAATAAATGGCCAATGGGTCCTTTAGAGTGTGAGGGGGCAAGGTGAAGGACATCTAACGTGTGTACCTTATCGATATGCAGAATGGTGATTGGGAAATAAACGAAAAAGATATGACCCGTAATGGTTAGATGGAGGGGACATGCTGACGGGGTCATGAAATGGGACTTGCAAGGGGTGGTTTTGGGGTGTAACATCTCTAGATGACGGTGGTGAGTTGGAAAAATGGTAAGTGGTAAATGTTTGGAGTGGGGAGGTAAGATGCAATGAGATGATGCCACATAGGGATGGGGCCCG